>CM069452.1:26232859-26252197 GCA_035610835.1 Ophiura sarsii
AAAGGAAAAGGGGCAGAGAACATGAAGCTTGACATTAATTAATAGTAAAGTGAGATTTTTCAGCCATTACTTTTAACTTTAATATCAACTCAATTAATTCAGTAATTGATCAATACAAATATGATTAATAAAGCACTTAGTTATGAATATGTCATTATTAAAGTGGGTATATTAAGGGTAAAAAGGGTGCATGTTCAATGAAAAATATTCTCATTCACCTGCAAAGAAATGTTGACAAATTCAGCTCTTTTTTTAGTCAAAATTGTCAATTGTGACCATCTTTGAGTAAAATGTTGGTAATGATTTTTGCCTAGTCTGTCCTAGGTTTAAAATAGAATGACCCATGCATGACATTTGGCTTATTTGGGCGCTTTTATTGACAAAATGTCAATTTCCCCATTTCTTAAATATAAATAATAGATGTTTTGACAATGCTAACTTAGCATTCCAAATAATTTATCCTTATCATTCATACTGATTCAGCTCAAGATATTTTAAATAATATAATCCCTTTTCTGCCAAAGACCAAATGAAAACAAAAAGGACTGGAGTACAAGGTTACAATAATCATAATTGAAGTAAAAATGTGACCAGTCATTATCCAATAAATTTTGACAAAAATGGGTAATGCAAATTACAACTTTGGCACATACCCTATTTGTGGTCAAATTTGGCCTGAAAGAATGGACAACATCTTCAAAATATCATCATAAGAGATATAAATGATGGCATCGGCATGTTTTTTTACATTAGGCCAAAAAAAAAAAAGTTGACTTGCCCTTTCAGGGTCAAAATCAGGGTCGGACGTTCGGATTTTTTTTTTTTTTTTTTTGAAAATTTTTGAAAATTTACTGCACAAAAACATGTTTTAAAGATTTTTTTTTAAATTATTTTTTAAAAAAAAATTTTTATTTTTTTTTTATTTTTAAACAAGCAGATACTACTTAAAAACACGTTTTGATCTTTCTTTATTGTTATGTGCTTCTTTCAATTTTTTTTTTTTTCAATCTTTTTTTTTTTTTTTTTGAAAAAAAAAATAAAAATAGCGACCCTAGATTTCCGAAAATTAGGGTCGGTCGGAAAGGGCAAGTCAACTTTTTTTTTTTTTTGGCCTTAGATGAACTTGTTGACCCAAATATGATCAAAATGTTGGTTAAAATAGGGCAAGTGGAGACAATTAGAGTAGTGATTTGGAATTTAAAAAGCACTGTTTTACTTCTGATTAAAATTCTCAATAATATCCTAAAATATGATCGAAATTTTGATAAATATTTTGGCTAAATAAATTGTGGTCAAAAGAACAGTAATAAGGCGAATCTTGGACATAAATTAATTAATTGAATATTTATTTATATTTATTTTGAATCATAATATAATTTTTTTTCTTCATCTTGACAAATCCAAGTTAGTTGAAGTTTAATAATTTAACAAATTATTATACTCACTTGTGTCAGTTTCATGCTACACTGAGCACTTCATCAGACTGTTTGACATCAGCTCTCATCACAGGCTTTTTATAATGACGACCACCGGAAGTAGAGGGCGGTCTTGATGAGATTAACTGATCGTAAATGTTTTTGAGTTGATAAGCTCCCTCATCCTTGTTGAGAGTGGACTTCCCCCTTCTCCGAATCCAGATGGACTCCTTTAACCATCTTGTGGTCTTATACGCTTCCTTCTCGATAATCTTGGCCTTCTCCCACCCGATGACATGGTTAGTTGCTGCGACATGCTCCATTATCGCGGATTTATATTGTTCGTCGATGGATGTCTTTCTTTGTGCACGGGTGTAATTTTTAGCACTGATCTTGTCAACCTACACTTTGTGTTCATGAGGGCGTTTTCCGAACAGTTTACCACTTCCACCGATGTATGATTTTGTGCAACCATTGGCTTGGATCGAAAGTACATGTCATAACTGTAAAAATAGCTCAATATATATGGATTAGGCCTATAACTTAAAAGATGAATTTACTAACAAAACTGAAACATACAATCTTCCATACATTCATTTCATTAAGACTCCACCTTTAAGCCACCATGATATGTAAATAGGCAACAATGATGCACATGAGAAAGCAAATCATAATCTTCCAATATCCTATCCTAACAAAAAAAAAGAATATATCCATCTGGTATTGTGCTGACTGACTTGAATTTTTCAAAAGAATTGTGTAAAGGTTGCCTTAACCTCCCCTGTATTTACTATAAATCTTTGGGCTAAGTTTGCTATTTGTTGACGGAAGGTATCATTCATGTATTGCGCAAATGGTTTGATATGCTCACCTGAAAAGTGCCATACTCTACAATACATTACATTAGGGAACATTTACTTGAATTTATATAGTTGATTAATTGTGTCATATATAACATCACGACACAATTGTTACACCATTTCTCATCAGATATGGATATTGATGACGGCGCTTGGCTACGAGAGCTTGTTCCTGGGACGGTCATCGAAGACCCGGAGAAGGTTGAGGAACTACTGGGGATCTATAATAGAAGAGGAGATGCCTCCAATCTTGGTATGTATACATGCAGCATGTACCCTCCACTATTCTGTAAAAAGATACACATGTAACAATATAAATCCAGGTATCTTTTTAAGGTTATGGAAGCTCAGCTTATGAAATATAAAATTCTTTTGAAAACCTCCCCTCCCTCCCTTCCCTAGTTTGGTGTCATGCCTTATCACTGTGTGTAGTCAGTCAATGGGGTTACCTTGATCAGCACATTTTAGTTCATTTTTAATATGCATTTTGACCAATTTTATTTTACACCTTATGTGCCAACTCTTGCACTCCCTGAAATCCTATCTACAGAGCCTTTAGCTTTCAAAGAACTTCATTTTCCACTCACGACCTTTTGACCTTTTAGCTGAGGCTCTTATAAGCTTTACCTCTAGACCTACATGTAGAGAGGCAAGCTAAACATAAGAAATTTCAAAAATAATCTGAAAGTCCACAGATAGGAATAGTAAAGACATCTTTTGGTTGAATTGCAAGTGACCCGTGACATGGCTTACATCTGTGATTTCATTGCATTATATGTTATAGTTTGGGTGTATCCGTTGGGTGCCAAAATTCTATTTCTGGGCAAAATAAAGTATGACCTGATTTGACCTTTTTGATTTTTCCAATATAATTCGTTGTTATGGGTTATGTTTAGCTGCAACCAATTTAAGGTCATAGTATTTGACCAGGTACCATTATCCAACCAATTAAAATAGCGTGAATGATGCAGTTCCAAACTAAAATATGCTCTGTCGTCTACTAAAATTTAGACTTATCTAAGTCTTTAATTATGCTATGGTTACAAACGAGGAGACAGATGTACGTGTCAAACGTGTATTAGGCCAATGTATTGTATTTAAGTGTGTGTGTTTGTTCAATTTTATTTATATATTTTATATTTATTATTAATGAATTTGTCATATCATACTGGATATAATTAAGCCAGATAATAGTATTGGCAGACGGTGTCCGGTGGTGGTGTACGCGTTGGTTTACAAATTGACAACTACAATGTAAGAGCTTGTTCAAGTTGTGAGATAGGCTTTTACGACGGGTATTCATAATATAAGTTAAAAGTTTAACGGGTTCGCCGTCGGACGAGTTTTAATCTGTCAAGCTTTCGTCAGGATTAGCTCTGACTTCTTATCTTCAGGACCAAATTATTATAATATTAAACAAAACATAGAGATTGCCACTTCTCTTGTTATCATCATTTGGGCTGCCCCTTGCCCGATGATTTGAGAGCAAGGGCTTAGGCAGCCAGCCGTGTAGGGAGTGTTTTACACTCCCACTTTTGTAAATTCACAGTTTTTACACTCCCAGTTTTTGTCCACATGGCCTATACTTTGTACACAAATTCTTAAATTTACACTCCCAGTTTTATGAATTTATACACATTTACACTCCCACATCTTTAAATCCTGCCTAAGACCTTGTTTGAGAGTAGGTGCATGCCCTTTCCTACTTGTGAAAGGCTATAGCCTAACCCCGGACGAAACCCTTTACACCTGGATTGATGTATGATAATATTGTTGCCAATCTTTGGTCATCTATATCCTCTGTGACTCTACCCAACCTCCCCTCAGCTCATCCAGCCTCTACCCTCTGTATAATTGGGTCTCCTTCCGACCTTTTTTGCATCCTTCATTGACTGTCTGCTGCCTGTCACATCAGTGTCATTCTACACCCAACAAAATATGTAAGTTCCCCCTAGCATATACTAGAATATTTCCAAAAAATATTTGAGGGATTTAAATAATTTTCAGCTAGAAAGATGCACCCAATTGTTAGGCACATTTTGATACCAAATTTGTTGGCCTTGAGACAATGCAACAATAAGAAATTGTGCCATTTATAAATTTTTAATTAATTTATGGACAAAACCAGCCATATAGCCAGTGAGATTTAGTGCCACTTTTTTCTGTATACAAAATTATTTAAATCCATCAAATATTTTTGGAAATATTCTAGTATATGCTAAGGAGGAACTTTCATATTTTGTTGGGTGTATCTTAAAGCTACATCAGCAACAACACAATCATATTTTATTACTGACACTATAGTGATATATAATATTTATCAGTTTAGTTTCAGTAATAGTACATGGCCATAAGTTGGTTTCATAATGTGATCCCACCATCATCATGGATCCTTCACTCATCAGAGTAGGTGATGTTGAGGTGAACCCAGGCCCTCAGCCACCTAAATATCCCTGTGGTGAGTGTAAGCACATACTTACTATAAAGGTGCAAAGGCCAGCATCTTGTGTGAAGAATATGACACTTGGTTCCACGCTGAATGTACCAAGATAATGCTCTTCTGCCTTACCGGATCAGATTCAGATTTACCTTGGGAGTGCACCAAATGTGGGATGCCAAATTAACTTACGAATCTCTTTGACTCCTTCGCATCCTCTGATGAACAAGAAAGTGGCCAAAGTCATCGCAGCAGATCTACAATCAAGGAAAAAAAGGTTGGCACACTTTGTCCTAATTACAGAAAAAACCCGCCCCTCTCCCCAGAGGCAATGTTGATCCGAGTCATATTATCAGAAGCCTTGGCAGTTCCCCCAACATTGATTGATGGGGGGTGGGGAAGGATATAAGAAAGGGGGAGACTTTTGCTTTCTATTTAACAGTGCTATGTCCCAAGTATGATCTCAATTGCGAGCACAGGGATAGTTGTAATGAGTTGCGTCAAGTGTGCCAACTATTATTTTCCTTGATTGTAGTTCCAGCTCGTCTGATCCTGATCCAGGCACACCTATAGCACAATTGTCTCCAGACAAACAGTTCCACCTCGTTCTTCAAGCTGCATTCACTGGCCATAAACTTCCAGAAACTCTTTATCAAAAAGGAAGTAATCTGGAGCCTAATGGACACTGTGAATCATGACAATATCCATGGTTGTGAGACATGGCTTAATCCCTACATTGGTCAAGGTGAAATATTCCCCCAGACTACAATGTGTACAGAAAGGACAGACAAGACACGAGGTCCGCAACCGGACATTTATTCGCACTGCCCTCTATTTTGCAAGTTGATAGTTTTTATTTAGCTGTTAACACCTATCTATAGATTAATCGATTGCTACCGACCTCTTCAACAAACTTCAACATGCATTTCCTTTGTACTCAAAATAAATCGATACCACTTGATCCGTGACTGTATACCTTAACTGCAGCGCTGTAGCACTATCGCTCTTAAATCGAGCTCATGAAATATTTCAATATATTTATTTGCATTTGTTCTATATTTACTACAATAAAAAGTATACACCAATGTATTTCATCAATACTATGCATCACAATGCGGCAACTTAACATTTCTGTTTATAAAATGACAAATTTTACAAAATTAATAAATAATATCACAAATATTCGACGATCGACACACATAAATTGTCCCTGGATTACACTATTTTCCGTTCATTTGCCATCAAAAATGTTTTTAGTTTTAAAAATTTAAATATTTAGTTATCCTAAAAAACCAAAAAAAAGTTTGGTAATTTTATGGTACAAGTTCGTATTTTGAGCCTGAAAATTACTTTAATACATATCTTTTTGCGAAAAAAAATCCTTCCAAATAAACCAATATATCTTGCCTAAATGAACTCCGATTTTGATCGGGTTTTGAACGTGTCGTTGCTTTTAAATTACAGTTAAATTATAGAAACATTACGCAGTACCAAAACATCGTTATCAATGTGCAGAGTTCATTTTCATATCAATAACAAAGGCGATGACGTCACATCTGAGACCTCTGTGGATGCTGCCACCTAGCATCGAAATTAGGAAATGTGAATGGCGACACGCAATTTCGGGGTTGAGTAATCACGAATAAGACGACACAGTGCCTATGGCGATCGGCCCTCGTGAAGACGGTTATGGTGGAGTACTTTTGGCCATTCACTCAAGCTTGACGAGTCATCAGATTGACATTATCACTGATACTGAATTTGTTGCCACCAAAATCATCAATGGAAAACAAAACATAATTGTAGGGGCCTTATACCACCCTCCAATACAAAGCAGGATTATATGGTTTCTCTTAACCAAGCCATCTGTTTAATCTGTCAGTCAAACCAAGGTGCATTCATCTGGATCGGAGGAGACATCAACCTACCTGATATTGATTGGACTACTAACCAAGTGGTCGGGCATCTGTACACTCAAGACAGTGATCAGCAAGTCCTTCATCCAAACACTTTAACGTTCTGGACTGGAACAAATAGTTGATTTCCCTACTCCATGTGACAACATTCTTGATGTTATATTGACAAATCATCCGCCACTATAGTCAACTGATGCGAAGGGTTGCATGCCAGGACTCAGTGACCATGACGTCATCTTCCTCGACACCAACACCCAAGCTGTGAGACACAAACCTGTTCGACGACTGACATACCTATGGAAAAAATCAGACTTTGACTATATTCGATCCAATACTAGCAGGTGGAATGATGACTTCACTGAAACTACTTTTCAAATACTCCAGTGGAAGACCTATCCAATATGATCCTCACCCACTTAACGAACACTCTGCAATGATTGGTCCCCTCCAAATACAGCTCATCCTGGATCAGTCAACCATGGTTCAACACAATCACTATAAGAGCATGTAGAGTGAAATCCAGGGCATACAAAAAGGCTGGCAGTTCTAACAGAGATCGAGATTGGAATCGATTTAGAGATAATAAGAAGAAAGCTCAGTCTGCATGCTGTGAGGCCTACGACCAGTATCGCAACAATATACTCAGCAGCAAACATTGTGGAAACAATAGACTTGGTGCCATCATAAAAGCCAAAGGTGCGACAGGACTGGAATTTCTCCCCTGAAGGAAGACAACATTCTCCACAGCGATCCCAAGCCAACATATTAAATAGGCAATTTGCATTAGTATTCTCCAACGACTGCTCCTTTACAAGACAACTAGAAATGCGCGCGTAAATTTATAGTATGCGACTTACATGTCACATGTGCTTAACTCTTTACCTGACATAGACGCATTAATGCGTCAACACGACCTTTTTACGTTTTACCCTATAACTCATTAACCAAACATCGGAAGTATGGCAAACTATACCTTTTTGGAATCCTTGTGCTCAGCTGAACAATTTGGTATGCCTTTTAGTGTAATTGAAGGCATTTGAATTTTTGTGCCCCTGTATGGCGGCCATTTTGGATTTTGGGCTTACGGTATATTTGTCGTGCTGATCGTACACGATTCTGGTCGTTGCGCCATAACCGAATAACCCACTACAGCAAATTTGGTATCAAAATGTTCAGAATTATAATGCCCATCTCTTAAAAGCATTTTGAAGGGCTCAAGTAGTATAGTTTTCATACAGGACTACTAAATATTTGTAAAAAAAGATGTTACAAAAATTGCATGCTGGGTAACGGTTACCATGGCAACCGCCACGATCGTCCGGTATCGTTGAAATTTTCACAGAAGTGTCTGGCCATTCATAACCTTTCAGAATATATATAGTTTTACTACCTTACAGAGTCTCATATTCAAATTATAAGTTGATATTTACATGCATGTGCAAATTCACAATTTCTTCAAAAATTAATTTGTCAGGGAAAGAGTTAGGGGGGACTTACGTAAGTTTTTTGTTCAATTTTGTGCTGTAATTATTGAACTATGACTCAAATGTATATAAAGGTACTTTTTTGGAAAGGAAATGGATCAGATGAACTTGATGATGATGTAAAGACACTAATGAAGGGACATTTTTTTTTTTTGAACCTAATCCAATATTTTTTGTAATTTTGACAAAAAAGTGTTAACAAAAATAAAAATCCATTTTTTTTTCACGTTTTTTGGCACTTTTTGGTCAAAATTTCCAAAAATATTAGATAAGGTGTAAAAAAAAAAAATCGTCATTAGTGTCTTTTAAGACACTAATGACGATTATTTTTCACTTAAAAGTGATAACAAAATATAAACATGATTAAGGAGAAAAGTCATGGTTAAGGCAAAATGAAAATGGAGATCAAAAAGCCACGAGGTATGTGAGTGCGGGGGAGGGTGTGAACAGGAGGAGAGAGTGACCAAGGTCTGTTGACCGAAACGTCGGATTTTGTAATAAAATTTTGTGCATCTTCAAACCAACACCTACTTTGTAGTAGTTTTTTATTCTCACCTGTACAATGAGATGCAACGTAGCACCTCTTTTATTAACACTGAATGGACACCCTGGTTTAGGGTTTGCCACGTGTGGTCCTGGTTCCGGAGCTAACTGACTAGTACCCTAGTGTACCAGCTAGGGGATAAGTACCGACATTAGTGGTAGAATATTTCCCCTGTCTGCCATGACATGCCTTTAGTAACAGTAGGCCCTTGGAACCCGTCACAGTACTCTCACCACGACGGTAGTACAGGGGGATTGGGTTCTACGAACGTGTCTGGTACTGGCCCAGCGGTACCTGCAATAGATCAGAGTTTCAAACTTGCTCCTGAGCAGGTCAGGCAACGTTGATACCGAGACAGTCACATCCAGGTGGTACGCGACTGACACACACTACATTTGTAATGCATCTCTGTCTTCTAGGGCTAGAACCAGTTTAAGCCACCCATCAAATCCACAAAATGTTCAATTCCATTTCCAATTCACCAGAAACTGTATAAAGAATATTGAATCCATTTTTCTTTCATAATTCTATGTGACAATTTGTATTTCAAATCCAGATGAAGTTGGTGAAAAAATACCAGGATTACCGAAACGACTAGTGCATTACAAAAAGCTAGTATTCGCTATAATCGAACGGCTTGAACAAGACAAGAGTCTTTACCAAAGGATTAAATGGTTTTGTACAAAAACAGGTAAGATTACAAATCATAAATGGTGCAAAAATATTGTTAGACATTTTTCTTATTCTTTGATGGATTGTTGCATGTTGCAAGTTTTAACCTGCTCAACAAGATGGTTCACGGTGATTCCCCGGTATGCTGACACAGGGAGTATATAAACTGCTCACAAAAAGTATCGAAACACTTAGAAATGATCCAATATATAACGGCTCGAAAAGGTATGCATTAATCGAAGCAAATAACCAAGTGCATAATTTTGTTCTGGGTATTTTGACACCTCGATCGTTGAGATACGATGTTGCGGAGCGGAGTTATTGTCATTTCAATGGTCGTGGGTCCAGTTTCAAAAGTGACACTCATTCCTATTGAAAATCACGAATCTGATCATTCTAAACAGTAATGCGAACCTCTTTCTATAGGATGATTGCCACTTTTGAAACTTGACCCACGACCATTGAAATGACAATAACTCCGTTCCGCAACATCGTATCTCATCGATCGAGGTGTCAAAATACGCAGAACAAAATTATGCACTTGGTTATTTGCTTCGATTAATGCATACCCTTTCGAGCCGTCATATATAGGATCATTTCTAAGTGTTTCGATACTTTTTGTGAGCAGTTTATACCAAAATAGTCCTTGACGTCTGTAGCATACAACCTAAGTGAACATCCTTGCGAACGTGGATGTTAAAGGAGCGGTCCCGCAAGCACAACATTGAGCATTAATGTGTTAAAAAAAATAATTATCGAGCCGAAATTGAACAAAACAACATACTAGTCGCAACTGTTAAAATTTGCGGCGATTGAAAGTCCTTGTATCGATGATGTCATGATTTTCGGTGCTCAAATTTGCGCATGTGCAATGTATAACTATGACTTCATCGACACCGGGAATTACATTTTTGTCCAATTTGTGAAAAAATCCTATTTTGGCTAACTTTTCATTTTCAAAAGGTCATAGGTCTATAACTATTGATTGACGATCAAAGTTGCGGTAAACTTTTTTGTTCACAACACTCAGCCCAACAATATGATATACTTTTTAGGGTCAATAGACTGTTTTTAATTTGTTTACCAGGTTAAATTTACATTTTGATGCCCCATTGAAACACATGTGCCATTTGACCCTTATGAATCAAGGGCAAATGACACCCCAGAACACTCACAAAGCCCCACAGAGCGATCAATCTATTGCTTTGTTCACCCTGCCCCCAGATAAGTGAGGTGGGTGTGAGCTGTGTGGCATAGAGGTCTATCATATGGATATAGAATAGAAAATGATAATGGAAACAATGCAGATGAAAAAGACTATTTTGAAGTAAACTGGAGACAAGTATTGCGTGATTAGTTACTCGGTCCTCACCTTCATATCCCAAGGTATTACCACAGGACCCTGGAAATGACTGACAATAACACAAAAATTTAATTTTGTGGACGTCACCATACCATGCCATGAAAGAGGTCGCCTTTATTTATAACTTGGCTATCAAATCATTCGAATCAAAACATCGAGCATTAAATATTGTTTTCAGCCAAAGTCACGACCTGCTCCAAGTATAAGTACTACTGGAGCCGAAGAGAAAACCTAGATAGTATCATGCATAAATCAATCATAATGTGAGTTTTCAACCAATCGATTGAGCAGGCCAGAATATCCCGCTCCTGACTTTATCGAAACTTCTAACAAAGCCGAAGGAAACCTAAACAATTACTTAAACCATACCTCATTGAATTGGGAATTAAAATAAAGCCAAAATAGAGTCTATTAAAACTCCATATGATAGAGAAATTTGTCATGCAAACTTCACATGAGACTTTCAGTACTAGTTCATTTCATATTGATAAGAAAAACACTCATGCTCCGACCAATTTTCAAGGAGCCGAAATTTGATCAATTGTATATCGAGATTTGTTGATTTTATTATTATTTTTAGAGAAAGGTTTTTCTTAATCATATCATCAACATGTCCATAATTACCCATGTATAAAGTAAATGAATCAGCAAGTTGTTTACTTTTTCAGCATGATACGCTTCTTTCAAGGGTGTGTATGAACTGCGAACTGCTTTTGAGTGAATGCAGAATTTGTGGATCATGATGTAATTGCTATCCACCAGCAACCAATCGCAAGCCATCTTCTTGTTAATTTATGTTTTGTATTAAACCACTTCCGCGGCAAAAGAAATATTGATAAATAAAAGATCCAAGACAAATATTTGAGGTCTTGCATTCTCTTGGTTAAACTCTCATTCATTTGTGACATATAAGACCCACTCTTGGCTGTATATATTATTTACTTCATAATTATAATTGATTGTAGATTCCCGATCGCATGGAATTGGAATACCACACACACTTTTAAGAGAAATGGAACCCGAAAGATTTATTGAATGCCTAGAACAGTATCAACTATTCAGTCCATACAATGTGGACTTTCTATATCATTTGATGAAAACATGCGAACAAATTGATTTAGTGGAAAGAATTGAAGATTACAAAAATGATCAAGTCAAGATTTATACGCCGAATGGGACTATAGGTAAGTAAATTTGTAAATATATAGCGTGCCGATAAATATGTAACATTGACCAACATATGTTCTATTTTAAGGCATATTATGTGATCTTTTCCAGGGAGCGTCCTCTAGTCATGATTTTGTTTAGAAAGTAAATTTTCTTGCAGATTTGCATTTCTGAAGTCTGATTTTGAAGTAATTAAGAATCTTTTAGATTCTGAATCAGAAATGTACATCTGCAAGAAAATTTAATTTCTAAAAATAATCATGAATAGAGGGCGCCCCCTGGAAAAGATCACATAATATGCTGTTAAAAGGTTACGGTAAATTAAAGCTGTTATGTTATGTAATTGTTATGTCTTGAAACCTTTTATCCGGTCAATTCCAAACTTTTATAATGAAAACATAGTAAAATTGTGGATGTCAAATTCTCGTTGAGCCACTTTTCAGGGTGGGAATGGTTATAGAAGTAATGATTAATGTAACCCAACCGACCCTTAATACATCGCCGACCCTGAATATTTTTTATCATTTTGAGGGAGGGAAAAAAAAAATATATATATAGTGCAGGTTAGATGGAAATCAACAGGTAGGTAGCATCACTGCTATCTCTACTACTACGTAGTTTCGTACATAGCATGACACGTCTTGTCGTGTTGCACTCGTCAGGTAGAATATGATAATGATACAATACAATGTATTGCTTTCATTTTCGGCTATTTTAAATCCCCAAAGCAGGTGATTTTTTTTTTTTTTTTAAATCATTTTTTTAGGCCTAAGGTCACTCTTACAGACGACCTAAAAATTTGACATAGTAAAAAACATTTTTTTCTTGCTTGTCAGTTTTTTTCAAAGCGAGTGGATATTATTTTGGGGCAACCATTTTGGGTGAGTCATTCAGGTAACATGGCTAATGCAATGAATTGGATTTCATGCACCAATTGTATTGGATGTAGAATAAGCTGGGTGCAACTCTCCTTTGTAGTCCATTGCGCATGGCTATGTGGATTACCTCTATTCAAGCCAATTGGTCAAATATACTGCAGAGAAAAACATTAGAGACACACTGGGCCGTATTCTTGTACGTAGTTAAACACTGTTTTATAAGCTAATCACACGTCTAACTTTGACTTTAGACACAGCGTTTAACTAAACGCAATTCTCGTACATTTATTTACTTAAACACCCGTCTTACTTTAAACATGGGTATGGGGGTAGTTTAGTGCGCGTTTAACAAAACTCGCGCACCAATGCCTTGAATAATCACTCAACCGTGCCCTGTGCAAGCTGACGTGCGGATCGTGTAGTCTTTAAAAGTACCGTGTATTTTAAGTGGGTTTGCACGAGAAAACCATGCAATTTCTTGAAATATGGGAAGAAGGGGGTTGGAAATTTTCGACCATACTGATTGTCTACATCCCTTAGTATAAGCTATACTTCATAATGTGTATTAAAAATTCACAGTGTTTCTAGATATAATTATATGGGAAGGGGTAAAATGAGAAATTTGCCTAAAAACCGTCTATTTTCAAAACAGTCAATCTGGCATCAAATGGGTCGGAATAGAGCATACCTACAGATACCAACTT
Organism: Ophiura sarsii; assembly: GCA_035610835.1. Taxonomy (NCBI): domain Eukaryota; kingdom Metazoa; phylum Echinodermata; class Ophiuroidea; order Amphilepidida; family Ophiuridae; genus Ophiura; species Ophiura sarsii. The sequence goes on from CM069452.1 coordinate 26,246,300, forward strand.
AATTCTTGGTGACAATATTTATGACACATCACCTCATAATGTGACATTAACCAAACGTCTGGAAGTATTTTGTTTTTCTGTAAAAAAATCTTAACTTTGGCAATTTTACTCATTTTTGGTCAAAATAATGATATTTTTTGAGAAATTATTACTCATTCGGACAGCCACTTTGACTTTTTTTGCTAATATGCAGAGGAAGGTTAGATATGAGCCCTTCTTATGAAAATATAAAATCATTGTAGTTGGGCCTCTGCAAACTCTTTTTACAATGTTATCTTTTATCATTATTTTTTTCAAATTCCTAGCAATATGATTTGATGCAGCTCGTTTTATCTCATTAAATGACATATAGCAATCAAAATGTATGGGAAAAGTATAGTTTTAATAGTGGGATGTATGTATTAGACCACTAGACACTCATATCCCGAACTTTTGCTTTGTAAACACACCTAAATCCAAGATGGCCGCCAAAATGGCGGCCTTAAATAGTAAAATTCCATAAATTGGCATTTATGAACCATCATGTATGATCAGAGTATAGGTTTAACAATGGGCTGTATATGTTAGACCACTAGAAACTCATATCTAGTAATTTTGCTTTGTTAACATTCTTTAAAACCAAAATGGCCACCAAATTAAGTGCCCAAATCCCATAAAACAGCATAATATCAACCGAAATGTATGGTGAAAATATAATTTTAACGATGGAATGTATATGTTTAGACTACTAGTTTCTCATATTCAGTATTTTTTGCTTTGTTAACATAGTTACAAATCCAAGATTGTTGCCAAAATTGCCCCCAAATTGGTTGCAAAAATTGTCAAATTGCATAAAATGGGATAATATCAACCGTTTATCGTTTATGCACTTACTTGTTTAGCGTACACCTCGCACGGATGGCATGGGAGACGCTTACTATAAATTTATGCACACATTTTTTACTTGACGCGACGCTCGCATTTTGGAGCAAAAAAAACAGCCGGCACTGCGAAGGCCAGCTCAAAGTGCCGGGCTAAAATCGAAGGGAAAGAGAAGAATAAAGGGAAGAGAGGAAGAAAAAAAGGGAAAGGGAAAGGAAAGGAAAAGAAAAGAAGAAGAGAAAGAGAGAAGGGAAAGGAAAGGAAAAGAAAGGGAGAAGAGGAAAATAAAAATGGAAGGAGAGGGAAGAAAAGAATAGTGTAGATAGTTGATAAGGAAGGAAAATTAAGTGAAAAGAAGTGAAAATCGAAAAGAAACTTGGAGAAGAGAAGAGATTTAACCATCCAAACACTTTTTGTGTAATAGTGCATTACGTTACTTCAGTGACTTTATCAAGGTAATCAAAGGACCGGTAACGGATTGCCCCCACTTTGACTTTGGGTGAATTGCGCCTATTTGACGAATCTAAGGGATTTACTTAATTCACATCTAAATGACAATTTGCCCCTTACCTGGTTTGATGAAGGGCAATTTAGTATAAAAATGTGTGTAAATGTATACTTTTGCTCTTGGTCTTGCATTTGGTAGACTCAAAGGTCACTTTCCATTCATCAGCCCATGCTTTCATGTTGCTTAGATCTCTGTTGAGGCTGGCAGCTACTGTGTTGGGATCGGTTGATGACTGGGTGCAAAGAGTGTTGAGATGCAGCATATAGATATACAGGGTGAGTCAAAAAACTGCAATAGTGGAAAGAAGCCATCTTGTTTTAAAAATTAAGTTGAAGTTTGAATTTTTTTTAAACGTTATAAGAATACCTTGTTTGTTACTAAATTTGTGTGACTAAATGAAGTCAATATCATTTTCCGTTTGCCTTTGGTGAACCTTTTTAACCATGCACCCATTTCACACGTTTCAAGTGTCCACGAGATACCCAAAATATGCATCAGATCGCAAAATGTGTCTCTCATTCAAATTTGGAAACATGAGTACATTTGTAATGTTATTGAAATTTGATGCATCATTTCTTGTTTACATGTGAGTTAACATAATCAATTTACCATACCCATTCTATGAAAGCTTATAATGTTCTAAATTTTAATAAAAAACTGACATTTTCCAAATTTTTGTTGGCGGGATATTCAAATATGAAAATGCAATGTGTGCCATTTCAATTGAAAATCACTGTGCTCGTGGACAAACATGTAAATTTGGTTGTGCAGCAAAGAGGGTCACCGAAGACAAACGAAAAATGCGATCAACTTCATGTTTTCCACAAAGTTAGGATTAAATACGTCATTTTTGCAACGTTTAAAAAGTTTTAAAATTCAATTTGGTTTTGAAAACAAGATGGCTTCTTTCCACTATTGCAGTTTTTTTACTCACCCTGTAGCTATAGATATAGCTCGTTGTCACAAACATATACAAGGTCATCAATAAAAACAGAAAACAGTAGTGGGCCAAGGATAGATCCTTGTGAAACAGGAGCATTTATTGGAGCAGTATTTGGATGCCTGGCCTGACATGACGACATTGATGGATCTATCAGATAAATAGTTGTCTATCCACGAAAGCAGTCTTCCAGTAACACCTCTAGCCAACAGGTTTTTTGGTTAGGTTTGGCTTGTTTAGTGCTCTCATATGAACATTCAGATATCAATCGCAACCATACTTGGTAACAATAATCTTTGGATAAAGGGGACCTCAGATGCTGATGGGATGTATACAGATTGACCTGTAATGACCCCTACATGACCTTTGACCCCATTTTGCCAACACTTTTAACTGCAATTATTGCTGCTGTTTTGAGCTCTCATGTTAACTCAGGCTTCAATCTGGCTTCAATCTCATCCAAACTTGGTGAGTATATTCTTTGGGTAAGGGGCTTTAGATGCTCATGGGGTTGACCTCTAATGACCGCTACATGACCTTTAAGGGGGGACTTAAGAAAGTTTTTGATTTGATTTTTTTAATTTTGTGAGTGCTGTAATTATTGAACTATTAATCAAATGTATATAAAAGTATACTTTTTTGGAAAGGAAATGGATCAGAGAATCCAAATTTGGCGTCAATTTTGACCACAAAAGTAGATTTTTTGAGAAAATCACAAAATTCACTTTTTTGACCCAATTTTTTGAGTAAAAAATGGCCAAATCACTTTATAATGGTGTTAAGACACTAATGAAGGGACTATTTCTTTTATTTTTAAACGTAATCTAATATTTTTGAAAATTTTGACCAAAAAACGTGAAAAAATGGATTTTTAATTTTTTTTAATACTCTTTTGTCAAAATTTCAAAAAACATTGGATAAGATTTGAAAATTTAAAAAATCGTCCCTCCAGTAGTGTCTTAACATCATCATCAAGTGATTTGGGCATTTTGAACTCAAAATTATGTTTGTTAGCTTTGTTCAACAAAATTGGGTCAAAAAAGTGATTTTTTGTGATTTTCTCAAAAATCAACATTTTTGGTCAAAATTGATGCCAAATTTGGATTCTCTGATCCATTTCCATATACTTTTTTTGCACATTTGAGTCATGGTTCAATAATTACAGCACTAACAAAATTCAACAAAAAACTTCCTTAAGTCCCCCCTTAAACCCAAATTTGTCAACAGCTCGTCCCTTGCCCCCCCCCCCCCCCTGCTTGCCCCCCTCAAAATGAAATCAATCAGTGTGGGTGTGGAATGGAGCCCCCCAATTAGGAGCCCCCCCTTCCATTTCAAGTCACTGCCCCTTCTTGCCCCCCTCCCCCCACCCCCAAATGAATAAGTCTAGTTACGCCACTGGATATAGTGTCAATATTTTGATAATTGACCCAAATATGATCAGCATTTTGGTTAAATATGGCAAAATGTCTCAAGTGGGGTCAATTAGGGTAGTGATTTGGAATTCTTAAAAAGAAACCTGTTTTACTTCTGATTAAAAATCTGAATAATATCCTAAATCGTGATCAACATTTTTATTTTGTTTTGTCAAAGGTGTGGTCAAATAAAGAGTAATATTTTTAAATTCAGCACCATTTTTCACCAAAGAAAATCTTGTCAAAACGTCCGTACCAACAATCTGATATTTTATCCAAAATATGATCAAAATTGATATTTTTGGTTAACAAAATACCTGAAATGACCAAGATGTGACAAGTTAGGACACTAAGAATATTTTGTATGGAATCAGGATCATTTTTATCCCCCTGGTTTGTAAAACCAGAAGGGGATTTTGTCATCATGTCGGGGTGCGTGCGTATGTGTCCGTATGTGCCTTTTGGTTAGCCTTTTTGGTTAGCCTATTCCCTGAATGCTGTATCTTTTGAACGGATGGACGGATTGACTTCAAACCTTCAGCGATAGGTAGGCCATGGTCAAAAGATGTGGCTGCTTTTTGGGGGTCTAATTTGCATAGGTCATCTGAGGTCAAAGGTCATCCAGAGGTCAAATCGTAAAAATTGCCCGATTGACTTCAAACTTAGAGAAAAGAAACATGAATGCCAGGTGAACATTTTTTTGGGTCTAATTTGCATAGGTCATCTGAGGTCAAAGGTCATCCAGGGGTCAAATCGTAAAAGTTGCCCGATTGACCTCAAACATGAACAACGGGTGAACATGTCTTAAATAAATTAGAGGTCATCCGATGTCAACGGTCATTAGAGGTCATCCAAGGTCAAAGGTCAACAAGGGGTTAAATCGTGCAATGAACATCGGGGGAACATGCCAAACAATAATTAGAGGTCATCTGAGGTCAAAGGTCATCCAGAGGTAAAATGTTGCCGGGATTGAGGGTGCACACTACTATTACGCGCTATAGTGTGTTTCTATGGGAAATGTGCCTTAGGTAAACGGCGATATCTTGAATACCTTGCAACTACGTTTATAAAATGTTGGAATAGTAATTACCACACATAGATCTAACTTGGGTCAAAAATTCAGGTCAGGTTGCCCTCTTAGATTTTTCAATATTTCCCTCTTTATACAGCGTAGTCATTTTGAACAAGAAATCACACCTTGTAGCGCGTTGTGTTCAATGTGTATCCTTCCGCCAATATTTTTAACTAAAACGTTAGATGTATACTCTTTTCATTCAAAATATATCGGGTATAATTCAGAGAACAAGTTCAATCATTTTTGACGCCAAATAATGTCAATATGAATCATTCTTTCCGTTATTTAGGGACTAGCTGGGTGATGGCGATGGCCGGAAGCTCTGACGTTGACTCTAATAGTTGTGTGCACCCTTGATGTCAAACTTGGAGAAAAGAAACTTGAACACCGGGTGAACATGTCTAAAATAAATTAGAGGTCATTGGAGGTCAACAGTCATTAGAAAGTTTTTTTGTTGAATTTTGTTAAAGTGCTGTAATTATTGAACTATGACTCAAATGTATATAAAAGTATACTTTTTGGAAAGGAAATGGATCAGATGAACTTGATGATGATGTAAAGACACTAATGAAGGGACATTTTTTTTTTTTTTGAACCTAATCTAATATTTTTTTGCAATTTTGACAAAAAAAAGTGTTAAAAAAAAATAAAAATCCATTTTTTCACGTTTTTTGGCACTTTTTGGTCAAAATTTCCAAAACAATTAGATAAGGTGTAAAAAAAAAAAGGCCCCTTTATTAGTGTCTTAACATCATTATCAAGTGATTTGGCCATTTTTTACTCAAAATTATTTTTGTTAGCTTTGTTCATAAAAATTTGGGTAAAAAAAGTGAATTTTGTGATTTTCTCAAAAAATCTACTTTTTTGGTCAAAATTGACGCCAAATTTGGATTCTCTGATCCACCCTGTAAGTCATACTATTTTTTTTCTCCAATACAAAAGCAGGATTACATGGTTTCTCTTAACCAAGCCACCTGTTTAATCTGTCAGTCAAACCAAGGTGCATCCATCTGGATCAGGGGAGACATCAACCTACCTGATATTTATTGGACTACTAACCAAGTGGTCAGGCATCTGTACCACTCAAGACACTGATCAGCAA
>CM069452.1:26252297-26312542 GCA_035610835.1 Ophiura sarsii
CAGTTAATGGTGTTTTATTAACTTTGGTATCGTCATTGGAAATAAATTAGACTCAATTGGTCTCTGTAGGTGAAAATGTATGTTAAACAAATCCATGATTTACTCACGCTTACGAAGTTTCGTCTTCCCGGTTGGAAGACTTCTCAGTGACGGCTTGATTCACTTGTTTTTTCCACACACTTGCTGTCATTCTCATTCCCTAGATTCTTTCGTGCAGGTTCACCGTGGGAACAAGATTTCAAGAATGACAAGAAGTCTCGCACGAAAAGCAAATGGATCAATCAGAGCCGTCGATCAAACCTGCAAACCATCACTGACGAAGTCTTCCGACCTAGCAGAGGAAACCGTCTGAAAGTGATTTCATCCAATCTTCTATCAGTAATTTTGATGGGCTTTTTCAATAGACTCTTTATTTGAACTAAAGTCGTTCCTTTGATAGCTTTTGATAGGTTTGTCTAGATTTGCATCATACTGATCAACCACTAGTAGACTAGATTTGTACTAACCTAAACCATAGCGGGAAAAAAAAGGTTGAATATCGCCCTCTGTGATGCTACAATCTTCACCTTTCTCACCAGGGCTGCCTTTGATTCCTTTCAATCCGGGTATTCCTTCATAGCCCTCCAATCCCTTTTCACCGTTATCACCCTGTATAACATGAATATTACAATACGTAAGGCCCCTTGCAATTAAATGTGAGTTTACTGTTGCCCGCGCGCGTCCAAAAGTCACCCGCGTGATATATGTAATATTTTTAAAATATTTAATTATTTCATTGTTTACAGCTTTTTCATAAGCTTTTTATCACTTTTCTGACGATAAAATTAGCCAATGAGCCGCATTGCAATACTTCCGGGTTAGGAAAACATTTCTGGGAAGTAAAAAACTCTGAGCGAAACTTGCAACTGTCGCTTTGTATTGAAATGTGTGCATTTGAAGCATATTCGTAGGCACGGCAATTGATAATACTGCGCTTCAGCGCATGGCGTCACATCAAAACCTCTTTGGAGTTTCCTAGTGCATTCTGGGTAATATTTCAGGTTTGTTTACGATCGCCATCTTTAAAATTCTCCGAGCTAGCGTAACGAGAATTTTTTTTTACAAACATCGATCGAATATCTCATTAATATTCAAAATAGGGATGCAAATATGAGTAGACTCCTGTATAAAAGAAACAAAATGCAAAGCCAAGGCAGTAGGTGGTGGTAGGACACAATTAACAGCATTTGAATTGTATTCGTACCTTGGATAATAGTTAACAACGCCGACAATATTAAATCAGGTGACTTTACCCCAAAATATTACAATATTAATATTAAATAGTCACCTCGTCCTGCTTTTCAAAAACGCAACAGTAAACTCACATTTAATTGCAAAGGGCCTAATCAATGGTTTGATAAACGGCTCATTCCTGTGAATGAGTCTCCATATGCTGCATGGAATCTACTATGATATTGTTATGTAAAGGATAAACACTGATATCATTAATTATTCAATATCGTAAAGGATATTCAACAGATGTAAATATAAATACAGATCAATGCAAAGTAATAAAAGTCAAGATTATTAAATATTTTTAAACGTTTTTGTAACAGAAGCAACCTGAGTACCTGTAATATCTTTTCATGACAAAAACATCCAGTTGGCGATTTTCATATCAACGAAACATTTGGTAGTACTTTCCAATAATAAAATTAGATTTGGATCAACACTATAAATTTATTAAAGAAGTTACAATCCAAAATGTAAGGTTTTAATGTAAGGTTTTAAAAAGAAAAAATGCGAAAATGAAAATCGTATTTTTTTATTTTATCATTGGAAAGTACTACCAAATGTTTCGTTGGTATGAAAATCGCCAACTGGATGTTTTTGTCATGAAAAGAGGTAATATTACAGGTACTCAGGTTGCTTCTGTTATAAAAACGTTTAAAAATATTAAATAATCTTGATTTTTATTACTTTGCATTGATCTGTATTTTATTTATATTTACATCTGTTGAAGCATATTCTTTTTAACAGGGAGGCGAGTATGACAGATAACGCGTGTGTTCCGTATTGGTCCATCGGAACAATGCCGCCGACTATCAAACCATACCTGCACATGAATCACCTATTGATCCATATCGCATTATCGACCGTTCGATTGATCGTTTAAATACTGGAACATAAATATTGCCAGTATCAAAAGATACTAGTACGATTTTACAACACCAAATTGTGTTCCATTATCGATCGGTACTGGAACGTTTTTATGTTTTAGTATCGGGAGATACTGGTACACGTGATACCAGTGATATTTGTCCCAGTATTGAACGAGTATGGCCCGATAGAAAGATACTGGAACATAATTATGTTCCAGTATTGTACTGGAACATTTTGTATGTACCAGTATCGGCCGATACTGGAACACTGACATTGTACCAGTATCGAACGATACTGAGTGTTCCAATATCGGACGATACTAGTACAGTCCAGAATCTGGGACCAAAAGTACACCTCTTCCCTTTAACTTTCTTGATATCAAACCATTCTACAATTGCAACATCTCAAATTAAAGAGGAGACATTTCTCAACAACTTTTATAAATAGTGAGGAAGGATTCGCCTGCGCCTTTTGCAGGGTAGCACTGGCTTAAAAATGTGAGTAGTCCCATTATTTTTTTCAGGACCCTTTAAGGACTGCAAAAACTAAATTTAAGGGGTCTCCCAGAAATATAAGGGGTCCTGAAGTTTGAACCTTTGAAAATGGTCAAAAACCGATTTAGAGGAATTGGAGGTCACAAACTAACTTATGATTTGGTTAGGGGTTAAACTATCTCGAATGAACTGCAGGAAAGCGCAGAGAGCTGGAAATTACTGCAACCTTTTTGTTTAAGGAACGAATTTGTTCCCGTTTGATCTGAATCTCCTCGTCGCTGCCTCGGTGCAAGATGTGCACCACATCTCTTAAGCTCTTATTTTCTTAGATGGAGCCATTGTTTACCTCATGGTCATGGATAAAGATGTACAGCAGCAACGATGCATGTACGAAAATCGATTTAACGGCATGCGTGCATGTTTCGCTGTTATTCAGTAGGCTGATAGCTTACACATTGTTCACGCTCGGTCTTGTACAGAGATCGTTAAATTTGAACTGCGACCCTCATTGCAAACAGTCGCTAACACAAATACGCACACTAGCGTAAGAACGTGTAACTCATATACACCTAGCACATAAAGTCCCTGACCAGGTGCTTTGAGGTTGACTAATTCAAAATATATAATCGGTACCAAAAATCTGAGATATATATTATATGAGCAAATTTCTTCTCCGCAATTTGATACCTCAATCAACAAAATCGAATGGATACTTTTAAAGTTATAGCGATTTCAATGACCGCGCATGCAACAGAAAAGTTGCACTAGGTATAGGAATCATTGATTTGTGTGTGATTACTGTCATAACTGTGTGCTATCTGAACGAGACGGATGAATGGGTCTGTAGTGATAACCGCAATGTGCGGGACAAAGGGTGTATCTGGCTGTGAAGAATACAAGTCTTAGCTGATAAGTTGTGAGTTTTTCAGTGCGTAAATCACACACAAATCAATGATTTCCTATACCTAGTGCAACTTTTCTGTTGCATGCGCGGTCATTGAAATCGACATAACTTTAAAAGTATCCATTCGATTTTGTTGAATGAGGTATCAAACTGCGGAGAAGAAATTTGCTCATTAATGTATATCTCAAATTTTTGGTACCGATCATATATTTTGAATTAGCCAACCTCAAAGCACCTGGTCAGGGACTTTATGTGCTAGGTGTACTTATGTCGTGTCCATAGAAGATACTTATAGAATGTTTTGAAAATCGCTTGAAACTTTTGCGGAAGCAGTTCGGAGGCGATTTTTAATGTGTTTAAAAACTTTTAAAAATACAGGATTTGCATTGTATTTATTTTTTACGGACATTAACAAATTTACAATGTAGGCACAGGATAGAGATTGACAATTTCAGAATGTCTTAAGGTTTCCACATCCATGTATCGTCAGTTTAAGGGGTCCCTTCATTTTCGAGTGGGACCCGTTAGTGAAGTTCAATTAGTAAACTTACGCGTCAAACAAGAAAATGAGGGGTCCTATGCCGCGATGACACGCAAGAACGCGAGGGCCGCCCTACTGTGTGTGCAGAAGTATTGCATTCGTTCTAGAAATTCACAAGTAATCTTCATTGAACAATAATCACAGTAAAAACAATTAGAATTGGTCATTTTTTCGCAATGTTCGTGAGTAAACATGGCAAAGTCTGTTAATGTAGTACCTACCTTTAATCCATCTGGACCGACGCTTCCTGGCGTCCCTGGTACGCCGGGGACACCATCTCTCCCATCTCGAGAAAGACGTCCATCTAGTCCTGGAGGACCCTGTGGACCTCGTGGACCCGAAAAACCTCGTGGACCTGGTTAAAAGGAGTGAAATGAAGTGGAAAGAGTTTATTGTCATGAGTTGGGGGTTTTCAAGAATGCTGGCCAAGCCCTTAATCACCAAACATGATCCACGTTCATGGTAAATCGCGGGATGACATCATGATATCATAACGAAACTATGATGAAAACATTACATAACGAAAGACGTTTCAGTCATGTCATATGTAAATCAAACTATCAATTTAAAAACATAGTATAAATAGGTATATTTTTCTTATTATATTTCGGTGGATGCAAAATGGTCCCGGTCTACGATATAGCGGATTGAGACCTTCAATTATTAAATCTAGTCACCGTCGCCCCCAATGGAACTGCTGTGTGAACACAAACATTTGATCAGTGTCGAGTTCTCTCTTTAAATGTTATTTACCTCTTAGACCTAATGTTTGTTCTTGTGACGATTGCCTTCGCGTCCTGTCGACTTCCTTATCCTGCAAATGTAAGACAGGTGGGATTTCCTCAATGATGTCTCTTCGTTCTGACAACGACGCTGTTCTTTGGTGGTGTACTTCAGAACTTTCTTCATGCGAGGAACTTTCGGTTTCTAATGCATATTCTTTGTTGAGTGAAATGATCTCCTGATATGAAATAAATGAAAACAGACGCGAAAATATTCTAAATTGAGAACAGTATTTTTAAGTTGAAAATTTCAAACACGTCAGGACTTAGCATGCTGAGGGTTACATCAAGTGTTTATATATCAAATTAAACCATATATTATTAAGACGGGGATGTACTAAGTGGGTACTTTTGAAGCTATGTGTGTTTCGGACCAATATCGCTTTTGTGTGTTTCGGACCAAGTCGCTCAACACACACGCACGCACCCCAGCGCCTCCAAACGAGGACCTTGTTTACACACCTTCAACCGTGGACCTAAAATAGTCCACGGCTGAAGGTGTGTAAACAAATTAATGTCCTCGTTTGGCGGTGTTTACACACGTTCGTGTGTATGTTAAGAAGAAAAAAAAGGTTTCACCGTCAACTGCGGACCTATTGTAAATACCCCAGATTTCGACGAGCGCCATCTATCGACCATCTTGAGCTCAGATAAAGCCTATGACAACTGCGGACGTCCACGGTTGACTGAATTTCCACGGTTGAAGGTGTTTTAACACATAAAGGTCCACGTTTGGCGGCGCTTACAGGCTCAAAGCCTATGTATCTTTTAGCCATGTCATGAAATAACTTTTCAACATCCATAAATAAAATGTCCCTCTCGTTCCCGTAGGCCTACGCTTTAAATAGTGAGACAATAGGTACTGCTGACATTTGTTGTTATAATTATTGTCTGTTGTAAACATCGTGGGTTGGTAAACTGCTTCATATTATACGGGCTGTCCCGAAATGAATATAGTACCCATCATTGTCATCATTGCCATCATATATTATGTGAAATCACTATGTTTTACACAATGTGTGTATCTTCAGTTTGATAAATCGGATATTCATGATCTAAAATTCTAATGAAAGGGTAATAAAGTATGTCAGAGATGATGCAAAAACAACGGACTTAATCTTATTGATTTTTGATAATGAAAAACAATAACCTTGTGCATCGATGGGTACTAAACATTTTGGGACAGCCTGTATGTTCTTTTGTGGCTTTAGTGTTAGTAAATTAAAGTTTCAACTTACAACTCATACACCCAACACGATTCTTAATCTTGATCACATTCTCTTGTTGACCTTTGGAACGGTCCCCCAAACTGTTTGAAAATCTTATTTTTTCATGGTGTAATGTTTTCAGATTATCAATTATCGATTATAATTTTGCCTAAGGGTACAAGTTAGATATTATATTTGCTTCATTGTTGTAAAGTGCTTTGATTTTTTTTTTTTTATTAATTTATTTTTATGATATTTTTCTTTTACTTATTCTCAAACTTTACATTGTTGAAAATTCTCAGCATGTTACGTGTATCACTCGAGACTGGTCTATTTTCTTCCTAGAAGCTCAATAGAGCTTACTTCTTTTCAATAAAACATCATTATAATTTACGTTAAAATTTGCTATGAACTTCTCATTTTTAAACAGGGGCAGGAAGCATATTTGAAGGAAAAAAGAAATTCACCCTTCCTGATGCATTTAGAATTATGCATGTAATAAAATACTAGAGTCGCGGATATCTACCAGCATTTCGGTTCCACCACTTATGGATAGCATCCCAACTCATTTACACTTCAATATTTATATTATCAAAGATTTGGGATATCTAGGCCTATAACCTAGATAATTGAAAATAGGATGATCCGAGGGAATAGAAGGAAGAACTGTTAATCTGATTAGATTGTGTTATGGAGATCTGGAAAGCGGTAGAATTCCTTCAGACATACCATCAGCTACAATAGTGCTCCAAATCCTCCTGACCAGCCTAAGAAATGGCTTACATTATCCAAGACATTGCATTATCTACTGTACTAGCAGGACTAGTACACCACTGTGTTATTGCATCATGAAAATGCATTGGGCCTACAGTTATAGTTGTTCATGCACTAAGCTGCGACACTAGATTGAGGTAAACAGGGGATCTATTTTAGATCTATAATATGTCATAATCCATCCCCGTAAGACACTTTTGCCCAAGGGGGGGCGTTTTCACCTAAAATGTTCGTAAAAGGTTGCCCCAAATTTTTGGGGGGGGGGGGGGGGGTAGAAGTCAAAAAAATTCGCACGTCAACAAATTTCGCACGGACACACAATTTCGCAGTCCAAATAGCACTGTAGTCAATGTTATGAGTAGTTTTACTATCATTGATATTTGAAACTAAGAAAAACGCAATTTTTACCTTAAAAAAAAAAAAAAAAAAAAAAATTAAAAAGGGGGGGCGTTCGCAACCGTCGCCCCCCCCCCCCATCTGACGGGCCTGTAATCTAACTTATAACGGACCGCCCCTTGCCTTTCCCCTTCAGTCGCGTATTACCTCGTTCATATAGCCAATAACTTCTTTGGGTAAAAGGGGCAAATAAATAATGGGGAAATGAATAGGCCTAATTGATCAAGACACAGAACAAAGATCGAGATTGCTCATGGAGGGTACGAATTCGTAGCGAAAACAACTACGCCATAAGGTAGTGCAAAAAAAAATAAGACGATCACTCTCAGCAAAAAAGGTTCAACTTAGAACCATAAATGGTTCCTCACGTTGTCCTCCATATGGAACCCTCGTGGGTTCTTCCCAAGAACCATTTCATTGAAGAACCCTCTTGAAAGGTTCTTTAAAGAACCAAAAAAAAGGTTCTTCAGTGTTGTCCTCTATATGGAACCCTAAGGGTTCTTCAGGGTTAAAGAACTCTCTTAAAGGTTCTGTAAAGAACAAAAAAAGTTCTACAGTTTTGTCCTCTATATGGAACCCTAAGGGTTCTTTTCTTGAAAGGTTCTTTAAAGAACCAAAAAAGTTCTTCAGTTTTGTTTTTATAGAACCCTTAGGATTCTTCAGAAATATTTAGAAATAGATTGTTTCAAGCACCATTTTATTTTGCTGTTTGCATATTTTTCTAGTTTACTTCATTAATATAATGCAAGTATCTGGTTTGTGAACAATCACTAAGTTAGTGACATCTTGAATTAATAATGTTAATAAAATGGATATATAAATCCTTACGAAATCTACTTTCCATGGTGTTAATTTTAAAGAAGCCGATGCACACCTCTGTCAACATCGACCGTGGGCCCTCATGGGACCCTTAATATTTTGCCCACTTTGGCCCGTATACAGGCCAAAGTGGACAAAATTTTAAGGGTCCCATGAAGCCCACTGTGGGCCCGCGATCGATGTTGGCTGGGGCTCGTGTGTCAAAAAGTTCTGAAGTGTAAGTCATTATAAAGAACTCTCATAGCTTTTCATGGAACCCCTGTTTTCGTATTATTAGGGTTCTATAAGGAACCATTGACTCAGGAATAACCTTTCATTCTGGGTTTGGAACCATTTGTATCCTTCTTAGAACCATTAAAGGTTCCTTGAGTGCAAAAGGGTCTACATCGAACCCTGAGCTTACTCAAAGAACCCTTTCCGAACCATTTTTGCTGAGAGTGTATGGACCAAGTTGATAGCAGCCATTCTCTGGACGTAGTTCTTAACGCATGTCAACGTAAGTTGTTTGGATCTAACGTAGAAATGTATAATTATGTCAAAATGATCCTGAGGAATCGGTATGACTACAAATACATTGGTGTGAAACAAAACGATCCTCATGAGGAACCCATATCATTACTTTAGCGAGTTGCAAATATAAGTGCGTCATATTTTCACGAAGTAACATCACGTAACGCTTTTTAGCTATAAACATATTTTATTCTTACTCATAGGTATTGTGTAAGCCAAGCCTGTTTTGTTTCTCTACTGAAAAAAATCCAAAAATATATATGTTTATTATAAGCTGTTTCCCGATTTCAGCAACTTCATACCCCCATACCGTCAGTTATGTCATGATCGAAGTTTCAAGTTTCTGACATTAAACACAGTACAACGTTCAACTACCCCATCCCCCGATGAAAAGGTTTAACATTTCTGACATTGGGCACAGTACAACGTAGTTTCAACTACCTCATCCCCCGATAAAAGATATAGAATATTAAAAATTTAGAATAAAAAAATTAAAACAAGTTTTTGTTTCCCTGATATTCCCACATTTAATTTCTTACGACGTATTCTTTTAAATACCTTGAGCATGTCAACTTGCTCTCTGAGATCCTCACACTGCAACTGGAGATAAACCACTTCGAGACAAAGAAGAGAAAACAGAGATATTGCCAATATAACAGCCATACCTCCCCTCGTCGATGATTTGTCGGCCATCGTGGGGTTTTGTTCGTACCGATTTTGTATACTCTTTAAACAATTAGGCAACTGGTAATGACTTTGAATATCTAAACAACACCGTGGTAGACTTTGAATTGAAAACAATACAACTCCATAACCTTTGAACTTGTGTAAATAGTCAACAAAAATACTCACTTTGTATCACGTTTAGATCCCTTTGTACACAAATACCAGACATACATATTTCTGTCAGTAGTTTTTTTTGATAATAATATATGTATGTTTTTATGAAAAGAAATATGCCTAAAATTATAAATTATATTAAAGATAAATACCAAAGTACGTTATAAAAACTGTTGTATATCATTCCATCCGGGATAGGTAAAATAAATTTCAAGACATTTACAATTCTACTCATTTTCTTAAATAACACCAATTTTGTTTTATCAGTTTAAGTAAATACGCAAGTTCATAACAACAACACGTATATATAATACAGGGTGTATCAAAAAAATTAGGACACTTTTTGATGATGGTTTAAATCCTTGTTAAATCACTGAAGCATGACCAATTTTTATTTTAATGTAAAGAACAACCGATAAAGATAAAATCCTGAAAAGATGAGAAAAATCCATTATTAATTAAGGAAATTGTGACCTATTAGGCAAGGCAATCTATTTTGTAGTATGTACAATGGTCATTCACACAGTAACAGTAGAGGAACGTGCACACTATTTATGCCAATTCTACTTCTTATCATGCTAATGAACCATCTACAGTGTGGGTTCGAGAACTTTTTTAATTTGCACAGAATATGCATGCATCTGATTTGTGGATTAGGCCTATTTAGCCAGTATTGATTTGTGCCAGAATTAAATGGATTACCAAACTAATCTTTGCTATTGACTGATAGATTATTTTCTATGTTTATAATTATTGAAACGTATTGAAACGTAAACCATGTTATTTACTGGACTATACATGTAAATCCCATTGTACAAACCAGTAAATGACATGGTTTACGCAAATTATGCTAGTGTTCTTATTTTTCATCGGATTGATCTCATATCTTCAGGATATCATAATAATTAATTGGGCTTTACATTGAGACTAAATTGGTCATGGTCCAATGATTATAACAAGTATTACACCGTCATGAAAAAGTGTCCTAATTTTTTTGATACACCCTGTATAAATGATTGATATTATAGTCTGTGATTCGATTGATAAGTAAGGTCATACATGTAGGTGCACATTTGTAACACAATTAGATAACAATGGCTGCGCTACAACAACAAGACCCGTCCGAATCCGTCTCTCTCGCGCTCCAAAAGGAGAAACCATTTGACGAGAAGCATTCACCATCACCAACACATTTCGATGAATTCTCACCGGTCAAAAAGTCACAATGCTCAATCGTTGAGATACTGTTGAGCGTTGTTGTGATTTCTGTATTGCTCTGCATGGGATTAGCGCAGTACAGCCTTCAAAATCAATGTCAAAAAACTGAGATTGAACTGCAGACGCTGAAGACTGAAGTGGAGCTGATGAAGGTAAATAATGAGGTGACCGTTGTTTACATCAGTAGTGTTTATATACAAATTGATTAGCGCCTGGTCTAAAGACATGCTAGAGGTACTCTAGTCCATGACTACTGCATATATCTTTATATATATGAAAGCAAAACACACATCACTGAGCGCCAATTTTAAAAGCACATGCCCTTCCCGCCGGGCAACCAGATTTAGTACCTGGTCTCTCATTGTGCTTAGGGATGCATACCATGACTACTGCACTATTACACCTAAAAGGGGCGTGTACATCTCAAGTGTTTGTCCTGGACAAAAATCACATGACTCGCTTCGCTCCCAAGTCCTCGCGTGCCCGGCAAAAAGCCCATGATGCAATACTAAGTCGTAAAAGATGTGCACATAAATCGACAAAATGCTGTACGAACGAAATATAATATATCTAGAATTGTTTCAAAAAGTAGTGTTATTCATTACATTTAAATCAGAATTACATTCTTTAACAGTAAATAAACAACTTTTGAGCGAGAAACTATCTTAAAACTGCAAAGATTAAGAAATATAAAGCATTTTAAACATCTAATTTAGAGAAGAGTGGTATGTTGAACGATATTACTTTTGTTTGTTACTACGTTCACATAGCGCATAGTTGGCTCAGCGGTAGAGCATTGGACTAGTAAACCGGAGGTCGTGGGTTCGAATCCTATCACGGCTTGACATTTTATTTTAATCGTTTATATTATATACATATTTTTTATTAGTTTTCGATACTGTTTATCATTTCGTATAATCATTCATTATTGTTCCATTATAGTTTATTTTGGAATGTGGAATTATTTACGATTTAAATTTTAAATTTCCACTGACTGTTTAGTGTGCATGGCATCATGAAAGGTGACATGTACCGGTATACCACCGCACTGTCCTACTCCTGTCCCAGAAAACCTGCAACTTATTTTGGCGGGGCTCTAGTTTCACCTTTGAACATCGGAATGCAGCGATGTTTGCACTTTTTGAAATCTGTAGAATGTTTTCTGTTTATCTGTGAAAAAATAATTACGATTGCTAGTTTTGTTTTCAAATAAGATGTGGTCAAAGGAAGGTATGTGTGGAACACGTTCAACCGATTTGGCGATAATCGATGACAAATCCAATAATGTCCTAAATATTGTGCGTGAAGTCTTAGGGAACGTACATTGTTTTCACATGCTAATGATTAATGTTATAAAACGTTATTGCTATGAAGAAATAAAAATAAACATACATGTGTATTGCCTAAATAAAAATGTTAAAACGATGGCAGTTTTCTTCTCGCTGATGAAAGAGTTGTGACATACTGTGCGTCTGAAAGCTCGAACCAAGTTCAGAAAGCTTTCCAAATAAAATACCCGAGGAGAAAAATCTCATACCGTTCAATTATTTAGAGGAAATGTTAACAAATATTAACATTTGGACTTTATAGCAACTATAGACTGATGGATAGTTCAGGTCGCCGTCGAACAGCTAGTGAGAACCATTTCGAAGAAAACTGAGGTTTGCCACGCTCTGAAAAATGAACCGATTATATCAGCACAGATATCAAGTCCTGATCCAATGTTACGATTTCTACAACCAGTCTTTTTATTTCATTAATTTTAATAAACGTTGATTGTTAAATTTTAGGAGAATGTAATTTTAATTAACAAACCAAATGATGAAAGAGAGTGCGCTCCAAAGTGATTCACCCCGGGGATTCACCGGGCTCCGTAGCGGTAACATCGGTTTTATCCAAATCGGTTGAACGTGTTCCAGGCATACCTGCCTTTGATCGCGTCTCATTTGAAAACCAAATAAGCAATCGTAATTATTTTTTCAAAGGTAAGCGGAGAACATTCCACAGACTTCAAAAAGTGCAAATATCGCTGCAATCTGATGTTTAAAAGAGAAACTAGAGCCCTGCCAAAATAAGTTGCAAGTTTTCTGGGACACCCTGTACAATAGAAACTCGTTGTGTGTTATTATCGATTGAGCTAAACTTGAAAGGAAATGCCAGCCGTTATGTAATACAAATCAATGTGCCTGTATTATTATTATTGAAATAATGTTTATACACCACCATTTGTAGTTTCTGAGTAATATTTTTAAAACTAGCTAGGACGGTTCACGGATTTCGCGGCTCGAAATGGATGTTTGAATTTGATCTCAATATAATATAATCCAAGCTGCTATAGGCAAAAGCTATATACAGATGACCGTGCAGCTATTTCGTGAAAAGCTATACAGCCGATGATCCGGCAGCAACCCTTACCCTTATCCTAATCCCAACTCTAACTCTTACCCTATCCCTAAGGCCAACAAAAGGTAGGGTCGGTAGGTCGGATTTGTTAAAAGATCTTGGGTTTTTTTATACGGATATTGTAATTGGGAATTTAAATTCGGCATGGATACTGTGAATTAAAGTCCAAACACAAAACACATCGCTTTGACAGTATAGGCCTAGAACTCTTGTTCATGAGTTTGCGACATTGCTGCTTTACTCTCGGCCACCTTCACATTGCTGATTTCGATCTCCAATATTGTCGAATTGGTTGCAACACTGCAAACTCGGTCAAATATAATTTTTGTACCAAGTTTGCAACGCGCAGATACCGTGTATAGGTCGCCGCCATTGGTACAGAAAGCGAAAGAACGTTGTGTTGAAGTTTTGTTAGAAATATACGTGAGAGTATTACTAAACCTATTTTTCCCGTACTAACTACCCCCAACTTTTTTATACTATGTTGAAATTAATATTCATGCCGTTGAGCAACATTTTGGGAACAAATATTAACCGTAACTAGATTTCTTCATATTTTCTTACAGTATAAAAAATGACATCACTTGCACGTGCGAACAATTTTCATTTAGTCCTTTTAATAGTCCCCGCGGGTGCCAAGTTCACGCAATAAATATCATGTTACACGAGATTGCGCATTGGGGGATGGTGTTATAAAGACCAGATTGAATATGTCATACGAAATCAGGAATAAAACGGTCCGTTTGGCCGTTCAAATTGCTAAAAATGTTGTTTTAAAAAAATAATCGAAAATAAAAAAGAATACGGTCGGCACCATGGTA
Organism: Ophiura sarsii; assembly: GCA_035610835.1. Taxonomy (NCBI): domain Eukaryota; kingdom Metazoa; phylum Echinodermata; class Ophiuroidea; order Amphilepidida; family Ophiuridae; genus Ophiura; species Ophiura sarsii. The sequence goes on from CM069452.1 coordinate 26,266,150, forward strand.
CACGGTCGGTCGGACGTGGAACAACAAACAATTTATTTTTCTTGGCCTAACCCTACCTTACCCTAACCCTAACCCTAACTAACCATAAGGCTAACCATAACCCTAACCCTAACCCTTACCCTTACCCTTGCCCTTACCCTTATCCTTATCCTTATCCTTACCCTTACCCTAACCATAACCCTACCTAACCATTACCCTTACCCTAACCATAGGTTGTACAGTCTGGTACCATAGTTTGTATAGTCTGGTGGAGCAATTGGCTACCCGATGATAGGTCGTATAGTCACTTCCATATAATAAACAGTGGTAGATTTGTCAAGCAATTGAAGCAACGGTGTGTAGTTAGTCCACTGTTAAGTTGCGATTTTGTCTCAAAACAGAATGAACATATAAAATGGCGATACATTCTTAGTTTTACTCAAACCCTGGTATTTGAAATTTGGGCATCGATGGGTATATATCATTTTTTTGGTGACAGCCTGTGTATGAATAAATGCACCAAATTGGAAACAGACAATTTTGCGCATTTGACTTAAATGTTCTCTGAACATTTTGGAATACGTTTCATATATGTAATGTTAGCATAACACTGAAGTTTTGACAATTTCTTTTGCAAAAACACACATGAATGGAATCTGAAGAATGAGCACATGTTTACCATGTTTGAAAGTTGATCAATGTGTATTATTTTGAGTTATACAATCAAACCTTTTATAGCTCATGGGGCCTCAGAAATTGTTAATGTTAAAAACTTATTTTACAACTTATTGATAGTAGGGTCCAGAATGGAAGTCCCGTTCTCGATGTCTTTACCAGAAGTTTTGAAGGTGTTTTCTTATGGATTTGAGGCTGCTAAATACAATGAGAGGGGTCTTAACCATCGAAATATGTGGGGAACTCTCGCTAGAGGGCGTTTTCAAAATGGCCGCCAAAATCACTTAAAATCACCATAACTTGGTCAGTGAAGCACCCAGTAGCACGATTTTGATGTCTATACCCATGTTTTTAGGGTCAAGGAATCCAAGAGATCCACTTACAAGAGCCTAGGACCTACCATTCCAAGATGGCTGCCAAAATTTCAAAATGGCCGCCAGTGGAAATTAGTTTTGCCTATATCTCGGGTGCAGACAGTCCTAGAAGTATGATTCTGGTGTCTATACCCATGTTTACAGGGTCAAGGAATCCATTATGAGCCACTTTTTGGCGCACCCGCTACGACGGTCGCCTCTATCATGTCTATAATGTTGAGTTTAGATATAAAACTAGTCGGCATACCGACCTGTGATCTTTTCCAGGGGACGCCCCCAATCCTGGAAAAATTGGAAGCAGATTTTCTTGCAGATTTACTTTTCTGATCATAAATCATAAATATATTCCAAGGTACAGAGTGATACGATTCCTAATAACCTCAAAATCATAGTTTTAGAGTGAATTTAGAGTAAAATTTAAAAAAAAGAAAGATTGTACCGCTCGGTACAATCTATTTTCAAACCATGATTTTGAAGTAATTAGGAATCGTATCGATCTGTAACTCAGAAGATCTTTATGATTTATGATCAAAAATGTAAATCTGCAAGAAAATCTGCTTTCATAGTAAAATCAATGATAGAGGGCGCTACTTGGAAAAGATCACATAAAATGCCTTTAAGTCTCACAGTGTTTCACAATACAAATAAAATATCTGTTTCACCTGTGGTATGATGTGGTCAAGACGAGAGAGAGATTTTGGACAGCGAAAACGGAAAATTACCCTCAAAATGTATACAGTCATGTTTTTGCTGTTTTTCTCCGTATTGTATCGATAGATGTAAGACTAAGAGCACGATTTCAACACAGAAAATGGAATTATTGTTGGATTATATCTAAATATAATATGGAACGATCATATTGCAAGAGTTAAAGGTTTTGTACTTGCAGATAGCATAATATGAACTCCAATGTATTACTATGCTTTTAGCATACTGGAATATTTCTAATCGGTCACATTCATTGTAAAATGTATGCCACAGTGATGCCTCTTATGTTAAATCTTTAGAATGATTGTCACTTTATGAGTTTCTTTGTGTGCAACCTTCAGAATAGCCAATCAGATAGTCAACCGTACACACAGAAAAATGTTTACATAATTATGTTAAATATAGAACTCCATAATTATTATGTAAACTTTTCACACAGTATTTGTGTATAAAATACACAACTTATGTAAAAATAACTTGTGTATTTTGTACACAACTTAATTGTGTATAAAATACACAAGTTATTTTTACATAACTTGTGTATTTTATACACAAATACTGTGTGAAAGGTTTACATAATAATTATGGAGTTCTATATTTAACATAATTATGTAAACATTTTTCTGTGTGTACAGAAAATAAATTCGTGAAGAGACTTGAATCCCCTTCAGTTAGTCCTGTAATTGATATATCTCAGTTCAAAAACAAACTATTTTTGCAGTATTTCTTATAGGGGAGGGTAATAATGGTTGTCTGTGACCTGGATCTGGATAATCAAAATGCAATTTAATATCAAATTAGCCATTTCTATTGTTTGCAGTCTGTGAAAGAGATATCTGAAATTTAGACCGGTTATATTTGACCTTATTTCACAGACATTGGTTTTCACTGAACACCCAGTACTCAATGTACCATGCACTTGTAGCTGAGATTCAAAGCTACAATTGCGGAATATTTCGTAACACTTTCCACGCGGCTTTTGGTTTTACCATATAAAAACAGATGTTCAGAAATCTTTCCCAATCTATCTCAAGGATTACTGAACCAATACGAGGCATGTTTGTACTTATTTCAATGCATTTCACATGGTGATTCCAAGTATGGTTATGAAATTTAACCATTTTGACAACAGTTTGAGACATTTTAGAATTTCGTCTGCAGACGCCTGCCACGTGGAAAGTGTTAAAACTGGCTTATATAATAGAAAAGGTAGTTGGCAAATAAGGAACAATGACGTAACCTACAATCTTTCCTGATCTTTGTACCATTGAAATTGACAAAAGAGAACTGTAGTCAATCTCGGAAAAAAATTACCTTTACTTTTGACATGTTTGACATTGCTGAAAACTGACGTCATGAAAATAATGTTCACTATTGCAAACTATATGAAGCGGGATATACATGTACATTGTATCAAACACCATTGTAAATTATCAGGTGATGTATGTATTAGACCAATAATATGGACAACATCTAATTCATTTGTTCTTGTGGAAAATTAACACAAACGAATAGGCCTATCCTCGCATATAATTTTATTTGTTCAAAATGTGTATCTGTTTTCTCATTTAAGAAACCATCACATTGTGAATAAAAGGTTCGAAAAGGTCATCGACCCGGGCAGTGACTTGTATCTGTTTTATCTACAGTCAAGGTTTAAATAAAATAAAATTCCGAACAACTCGTATCATTTTATTTTAGTTATATCGAAATAACCATAATGAGCACTATATCTGTATAGTTGCATTCAATTAGATTATAGTCGATTTGACACTCAAGTCAAGTCTGACATTTTTTATTTATTTTATGCTCACGTGATCCTAAAAGAAATTAAGCTTGGTTGCAAAAATTGTCAATTTAGGGAAATCTGATAATTTTCACGAATTCAAAATAGTTCCATTAAAACGTTACGCCAGCATTTTATAATTACGCTCTTGCAGCAATGAGCATGATGAGTTCAGCACGGTATCAAATCCACGCCAAACTACTGTCGCCCATATCAGGCCGTGAATGCCGTGAACCGCGTAATGTTGTTTTGATGATACAACTCTCTTTTCTGAATTTTGAAGCAAATTACAAATATCGGTGGTGTAGGAAATAGGAAAATCGATTCAAGGACATAAGCCGACTGGCTTCTTATTTACATAACAATTGGCATTTGCAGATCATGTTCATAGACTAGCTAGGGGCCATTCAATGTAGGCCTACGGAGTAGTAAACACAATTATATTTACAGGACATTCTTTATCGCAGTGAAATTGCAAAAGAAAAAAAGTATCATTCAACATTCAATAAATATAGCGAACGATAAGCAATCCTGTCAATTTCTAAAAACAAACAGTGTAATAACAAAACTGAAAAACATACCCCATCCCCATCCGCAGGATTCGAACCACTGACCTCATGATTGTGAAGCCGGCGCTTTGACGTTTGAGCTAATGAAGGCTATACATAAACGTTTTGAAGAAAAACATTACATAGAGTTCAAAATACAAATATCTCTTAAATCGGAGGCTAAAATGCTTTATATTTCGATTGTTGTGCATTTTTAACATGGGTTATCGCCCAAAAGTTGATTATATGCTGAAGGAGATTGTAATTCTGATTTCATTATAATGCATAACACTATTTTTTGAAACGATTCTAGACACCTATTTCGTTCGTAAATACATTTCACCATTACGTTTGGTCGATTAAAATTCGCGGCAAATCTATTGCACCATGGGTATTATTACTTGGAAACACGGAGACTCAGATACGTCATGTGACTTTTGTCCAGGACAAACAATTGAGATGTACACGCCCCTTTAAGCATGGTAAGTAATGATCAATCAAGTGTGAATTAAAGCACATTCCCTGTAGGTGCGCACGCAAACCACCGGGCACTACGTCACCGGTCACACCATATATACGGACCCTGTTTAAATGTGCCGGCCTGTGTCAGTGACTAATTCGAACCATTTGTCAATCCGGAGTACTACTGGTCAGACCCTTTCAAAATAACTTTTTGGGCGTATGGTCAGGTCAAAATAGGTTGTAATAAGTACGGTATTTGAAAAACCATCACCTTAAGTTTAATTTGAGGCAATTGTATGAGTTTTATTACTTGCTTACGTCAGTCAAAAATCAAAGGTATTCTAATGTGCATTGGTCGGATGGAAATGGAAATAGCCATTTTAAGAATCTGTCGAAAAGTATCATGTTTTTACTTCATTTGATTTCTATTCAACCCAATCTTCTGTCCTTAAGGTATGTTGCAACTAATATTAATAATCCTATTCATCCTCAAATATTTCACCAATGTATTGTTAACCCTCCATCCAGGAGATGATGTTTACTTCGCTGCGCGCACAGAACCACCCAGTTAATGAGTTTGTTCAAGAAGAGCACCTTGTTCCAACAGGACCAGGATCATCAAAGTTCGCAGAAGACTCCGCACTAGTTGACATAGAGGGTGGAATTGACAAACCAGCTGGACTATTTCACGTCCTTGATCGCCATCGTCGTACTGTCGAGCAACCCGCGGAGGATCTAATTGGTAAGAATTGATAAAATAAATGTAATCTAAAGGCCCTGTCACACTGTTGCGTATAGAGCTAACGATTGGCAAATGTTGGTGTACGTTCGTCGTGTGGTGTCAGTCGTTCGTGACATATTTGGCATACGTTTTATTCGTCAGCGGTACGCTTGGGTTTATGACAATTTGTTAAAAGGCCCTGTCACACCATGGCGTATCACCTGAACGTATGCCAACGTATGCGAAATATCGACAAATACGTTGGTGTACGTTAGTGTACGCTGATATAAGTTAGAGGTAAGTGGGGATACGTCGTTTACGTTAAGAGCACGTTGTGATACGCTGTGAAAATTTGGAACACGTCGAGCCCGCGAAAAATTATTGAGCATGTTCAAAATTTCTCGACGTACTTAACGTGTGCTACGTTCTGCATAAATTACCGATAGGTTCGTGGTACGTTAGACATACGTTTACATACGCTGACATACGTTAGACATACGTTGACATACGCTGACGATACTGGGACACAATTTAGTGTTCCAGTATCGACCAATACTGGAATAGTAAGATCGTACCAGTATCGGGCGATACCGGCAACCTTTATGTTCCAGTATTGAACAATACCAGTGTACCAGTATCTGAGACACTTTTTCATACGAAGCATGCAGCTACGTATCCTAATTTAAGTTATAAGTTCTGCATTTTTGAACATTTGGAACACGTCGAGCACGCGAAAAATTATTGAGCATGTTCAAAATTTCTCGGCGTACTCAACGTGTGCTTAATACGTTCTGCATAAGTTCCCGATAAGTTGGTGATACGTTAAACATACGTTTACATACGCTGACATACGTTCATGCGATACGCCATGGTGTGACAGGGCCTTTAGGCCGCGTTTACTTGAACTGGCAACACTTGTCCCGCCGTGTACGAAACTCAATTTCTACATCGGCAGACGGCAGACGGCAGAAGCCGAGGATACGCTGAGGATACGCTGAGGATACGTCGAACACGGCAGACGACACCATACCATTTATCATTTATAAATTTCTGCACATGGGATTTCCTTACACCACTCTCAGTTGAAAATTCCCATTGCGTTACACTGCCGATAATGAAAATGAGCTAATTGATATTCATGAGGTGATTTACTACGGCGATTTTACAAAGAAATTCTGACTTGCTCGATAAAATCATAATTGTAATGCTTTTAAATCACGAATCTTAATAGGAAACATGGATTTATTGGTATAAAATGTACAATGAACACAATGAAATGTTGATGGGTCTGATGGCTTAATACTGTCGCGGGTGCGCGAGCGCTGCTAGATTTACACACGCGTGCGATATCCAAGTGTGCAGAATTGATCAGATCTGACACCACCAAATTTTGTGCGTGGGAAGGGTTTAATTTGGAAACCTTTTATATGTTATTAATTAGCCACGCGGGTTCGTTTGCAGGGCAGAACCATGCGTTTTCGGCTCAGTAACGCGAACCCGTGACACTGGACGAATATTTAAGTTCACAGTTTATTTTCGCTCTCCTTCTTACAGCATATATATATCACAATGTCGGTTTTATTTTATAACATCCAAACACAATTACAACTAGCAAAACTTTAATATAAGATTGGGTCAATGGTCAAAGTCTCAACTGTCTTGGTCAAAGGTTTTACAACGGTCCGTCCTACTACTTCTACCACAACCTCAAGTCGACCCTGACTGGGCCTGACCTGGTCTGACCTGACCTTGTAACACAAGGTAAACACTCTACAAGGATGCCTACCAATTCGTCTGATTTTCGAAAGATTTGGATGTTTTCTTTTCCAGCTCTCCGTTTTTCCAACACAGCATTCCACGCGTCCCAAAAAGATGGCGTTTAACATGATCAATCACTGCGCGCCTTTTCACAAGCTGATTTACACACGCAATCTACACAAGCGGAGCGTAACAAAATAGATCTCAAGGATATTCAGCCGTTTTCAATAATTAGATAATCAAAATACAGCCAAAACCTATAATAAAAGCGATTCCCGCTACACAGCCCCCCCCCCCCCCCCCCCCCCCCCCACCTAGCACTTGACATCCCCGTCAACAATAAGCGATAACAAAAAAATAAGCGGGATCGCTTTCACACTCTACTCCTCGCGCACCGAGCTATTACGCCAATACATCCATCAATACATTAATACCACAATATATACATACCACCTCCTAATTACATCTTACTCTACTACAATGTCTTAAAAGTACACGTGACGCGATAATCTTCTTCGTCTTCATTCTTGAGTCTTCTTTGCCGTCGTTCCCGAATCTTCTTCTTTGTCGCCATTCCCGAGTCTTCTTCTTGTCCTCAGCAACCCTTGGTTAGGTCAGTAGCAACCCATGGTTAGGTCAGTAGCAACCCTTGGTTAGGTAAGTAGTATCCCCTCTGTTTGGAGCTCTGGAACGAGTCTCCCGTTACGGCTCATAGGAACTGGTGCGATGGCCGCGTAAGCCATATGACACTAAGTAACAACGAGTTGAGCGTAACGCCATCCGTATCGCATCACGTCGCACCTCGGCAACTCTACCTCCAAATCCTGGTTCTACTTCCAACTGGCTCCGTGCACTAGGCACTCGTCACAACGAAATTTATAACTCGAACATTTGAAAACCATAACAACAACTTATATACACAACTCCGGCAGCAACTCTGGATTCTAAGCGTTACATCTGACAAGGCCGTCACCACTAAGTACGGTCCTTCCCTGCTATCTCCTCGGCCACGACTACACCATATGCTCCTCCATTATCACCTCCACGTGATCCATCACTTCTGCGTCCCGTCGTCTCCTCACTCCGCGCAGCCCTCTTTGCCTTTGTCGTCGTCTATCGATGTTTACTCTAGTCTCCTGTATGGTCCATCGGGCTACAATCCAATTGAAATTCACTTCCACCCGGTCAGCCCACTCACTCCGTCTCCCCCATTCCTCTCGCTCTATCCGAATCCACCCCTCAAAACGCCACAAAAGAAGCAACAGCAACCCAACCAGAATTAAAGTCATGCAACACACATATCCGTAAATCAGCCAGCCAACTTGCATGTGCTCCTCCATGTTCTCTCTATAAAGAAACAAAGCAAAAGAGAACTTCGATTAACACGCCTCCTACTGATCCCTAAACCAAATTACACTCCGACAGCAAGGTATGAGCTCCTATCACCTGTCTAGTACCCCAGTGTAACGAGACCTACGACCGCGTCATCACCACCTTGTTGCCTCCTATACTGCTCCGAAAGCCTCCCAAATTCTCCTATCCAATTCCTTCTCATAGTCTCCGTCAGATAATCAACACCCCGGCAAGTGTGCCTCGACTTATCTACTGCAAATTCGTAAAACTCCTTCTTTTGCTCAACCAATCTCTCCTCCATCAATTTCTCCACCACCTCCTTCGCAACCATCTCCCCATCTTGAAGACGCCGATCCTCCTCCCTCGGTCCAACCGACTTGGCAGGTACAGCTCTGACACTGCCCACCGTTAAAACCTTCGCCGGCCGCACATCCTGCGAATAAGTCTGAATAGACACATTCGTCGTTTTCGCCCTAGCTCCCCCTACAGGCCAAGACTTTGCATCCGGCCTCAACTTGCTTCCATCCACCTTCTTCCCCGGTGGTTTCTTCTCCTGCTCCACCTTTTCCCTCTCCTGTTCGGCCAACTTCTCGTCATCCCTCCGCTTCTCCTGTTCCCGTTGCAACTTCAGCTCTTCCCTACAACGAGCCTCCTCCTCCTTCTTCCTGCGCCACTTTTCCTCACTTATCTCCTCCTTTCTTCACTTACGCTCTTCCTTTTGCCTCAACTCCTCCTCCTGCTCACGTTCTTGCTCCTCTCCCACCTGCCTCACTTCCTCCCAAAACTCATCATCCACTCTAATCATCTCGTCTCTCTTCCGACACTCCTCCTCTACTCGCATCCGGGATTGCATCCGATGCTCCTCCGCCACCCTAGCCTTCTCTTCCTCGCGACGCTCCTCTTGCATCATAATTCTTTCCTCCTCCTTCTTACGTTCTTCCTCCACCCGGATCCTCTCCTTTGCAACACGCTCCTTCTCCATTTTTATCTCTTCCTTTCGTTTTCTACGCTCCTCATCCTCTCGCACCTTCTTCACTCTAATCTCCTCTTTCCTCTCCCTACGCTCCAAGTCCTCTTGCGCCTTTGCTATACTCTGACGAGATTGTTCCTCTCTCACCAATCTCACATTCTTCCAAAACTCGTGCTTCTTCCCCGCCTCAACCTTCTCTCTTTCCAGTCGTTCCTTCTCCACTCTAACCTTCTCCTTGTCAAGGCGCTCCTTCTCTACCCTAACCTTCTCCTTTTCCAGACGCTCCTTCTCTACCTTCACCTTCTCCCGTTCCAGTCGTTCCTTCTCTACTCTAACCTTCTCCTTTCCAAGGCGCTCTTTTCCCACTTTAATCTTCTCTCGTTCCAATCGTTCCTTCTCTACTCTAACTCTTTCCTCTTCCTTCTTACGCCCCTCTTCCACCATAACCCTCTCTCTTTCCAGCCGCTCTTTTTCAACTCTAACTCTTTCCTCTTCCTTCTTACGCCCCTCTTCCATCCTAACCTTCTCCCTATTCCGACGCTCCTCATCCGCCTGAAGCTTCTGACCTCTCATCCGACGCCCCTCCTCTATCCTATCCTCTCTCCTCTGACGCTCCTCCTGCCTTCTCTTCTGACGCTCGTCTTCCCATCTCGACCTTACTCCCACTCTTTCCTCTAACGTGCCATTCTGATCGCTTCTTATTTCTGACCTCCTAACCCACGCCGCTCTCTTAGCCATCCACGTCTCATGTTTAGCTTGTAAGGCCGGGCATGCTCGTTTCCAATGCCCCAACTCCTTACAATAACGGCAACAATTACTATCAGATTGCCATTCGCTCACCGGCTGACACCTCTCCAACCCATTCTGACCTCTCCCACTCTGACCAGTTTCGCCCCCCACCTGGACTCTGCTCACCCGTTCCGTCGATCCTTCCTTCACCACCTGCGACCACGTAACTCCTTTCCTCATACTACTACCATTCTCGCCAGCGATTACAGCCGGACCCTTAACCTCTTTCCCCTCTTGTCTCGTCCCCGCAACAACCACACTACTTGGCCTCTCTGATGAACATGGTTGTGTACTCCCGGCCTTCAAGCCCCTCAACTGCTCTATTTGCTTATACGCATCACTGCGCTCCGCATAACGCAGCATCTCCCACAGCGTACCAGATGCCCTGTCATACAGCTCCTTCCGAAGCACTGGATCAGCAACAGCATCCACAAATTGCGTCCGTGCCACCATCTCACTACTTCCCTCATCGATATGCGGCATTGCTCGAAGAGTCAATCTCCTAATGTCTTGGGCCAAGTCATAATAACTCTCCCCCACCTGCTGCTTCCGCGCCTTCAACTCTAGAAAACACTCATCAGGTTCCTCCCGCGGTCCAAACATTCGCGTCATCACCCGGACTAACTCACAGTAGTCAATCTTTAGTGGATCCACCTCCACAGCCATAACATTCAACGCACAACCCTGACAGCATGCAAACAACTGTAGAGCGGCCTCCTCATCTGTCCACTGGTTGTACACACCCGACACGCTTCAAAGTGTTTATAAAACGCACCCCATACGACATTCCCGTCAAATTTGAGCGGCTCCATCTCTCGTCTTTCCACTCGCCTCTCCACTTGCCTCTCCACTTGCGGACGTTCCACCAAGGTCGACTCTCGTCCTTCAACCTCATTTCCACAACTCTCCATAACCTCTGACTCTCTAACCGTGGCTACCTCATTTCTTCCAACTACCTCACAAGCCTTTTTCTCCCGCAACTCTTCGGTCCTCGTTTTCATCTCACCCCCGGTAACACGCATAACTTCCGTCACCTGACCAAGTAACTCCATGGCCTTCACCTCCCGCGTCGAAGTCAAAGTCAATCTCGTACCCACTTCATCACACAACTTCTCGTACTTTTGCCTCTGCTCACTCTCCACGTCTCCTAACAGTCGAGCCCTATCATCGAGATCTGCCTGTTTCCTCTCATATTTACGTTTCTTTGACATTACTTCTTCATACACCTCTTCATTCCTCTTCTCCCCTTCTGCCACTACTTTCTCCCGATCAGACAACTCCTTTTGTTTACTCTGCTGCTTTTTATCCTCTAATCTTCTCACCACCTGTGCTTCTTCATACACCTCTTCATTCCTCTTCTCCCTTTCTGCCACTACTTTCTCTCGATCAGACAACTCCTTTTGTTTACTCTGCTGTTTCTTATCCTCTAATCTTCTCACCACCTGTGCTTCATTCTCCCGACCATCCAACAACTGTGCCCGTCGATTTAACTCGAGCTCACGCTCTTTCACCCTCGACTCTCTTCGACCCAACTCTCCGCACCACTCCTGCTCCTCGGCCGCCAACCGAACCTGGAGCATCCTCACCGCTTCCTCTTCAGCTACAAGTTTCTCTTTCCTCCGTTGCAGCTCTGACACTGATCGCAACCTTTCAGCCTCCAGTATTCTTTGGAGCAATTCATCAACCATTGTCCTGCAAAACAGCTCCGTCTCCAACCGTACCAAATCACTTTCCCGCCTGTCATATTCCTTCAAATCTAATTGCCTCCTCCTTTCCAATTGACTCAGCCGTTCCTCTGCTAAACCTTCCCTGCGCACCAAATCTATCCCTCTCCGTCTCAAATCTTCCAACTCAGTCAGAACTGTCCCTCTCCACTCCTCATAATCACCCACAGCATCCAACTCCGACTCTGCGACACGCGCTCCAACCCCAGAGTCCTCGCTACAGTGACTTCCCTCGCTATCAGCATAGCCAACTCTACCTGATCCGCCAGTTGACCCAACATTCGTTTCTGGGCCCCACAGCAACCCGTCACCAACCTCACTACTATTCTCCACATTTTTCCAATACTCGGTTTCACCGCTTGAATATCCACCAGCACTACCAGCCTCCTCAAAGCTACCCCTATCACCACTACCACTACCGTTAGCGACCACCACATCATCACTGTAATCCACCCCGTGTCGATCTCCACCTCTACCAACATCACCTTCATGTCCACCTCCACCTCTACTACCAGCATCACCTCTTCCACCAACATCATCTCCGTCATTACAGATTTCACCACCACCACCATCACTGCATCCACTACCACTACTACCCCGTGTCCCTGCCTCCTTTATCACCGGCTTACCCTCCCCATGTACTTCCCCCGTCTGCCCTACCGACCTCGATGGCGAACCACTACCACCCATCAACCCCGTCTGATCGACCAGCATCAACGGTGCACCACTACCACCCTTCCACCCCGTCTGCTCCACAGGTATCAGCGGTGCACTACCGTCATCCTCCCACTCCGTCCGGCCAACCTGCATAGGCTGTCTATCACCATTCATCAACCCCGCATGCCCTACAGACAACAACAGCCTATCATCATCAACAACCGGTCTAATATGCTCCCCCGGCCTACCACCACCAATCATCTGCCGCCCTTGTTCACCCGTCATACCCGGCCTACTACCACCAACCACGCGACTCTGTTCTTCACCCTTCATACCCGGCGTACTACCAGTCACATGTCCCATCGACTCACCCGTCATACCCGGCCTACCACCAGTCACTTCTCCCATCAACTCATCCGTCATACTCGGCCTACTACCAGTCACATGTCCCATCGACTCACCCGTCATACCCGGCCTACCACCAGTCACTTCTCCCATCAACTCACCCGTCATACTCGGCCTACTATCACCAGTCAGTCGGCTTGCTCACCCGTCATACCCAGCCTACCACCACCGATCACCTGCCCCGTATCATGCTTCCCCGTCATCGACGGCACACCATCACCAAACACCTCACCCGGCCTCATTGCAGTACCACTACCAACCACTTGCCGCCTCTGCTCACCCGTCATCAACGGTACACCATCACCAATCACCTCACCCGGCCTCATTGCAGTACCACTACCAACCACTCGCCGCCTCTGCTCACCAGTCACCAACGGTACACCATCACCAATCACCTCACCCGGCCTCATTGCAGTACCACTACCAACCACTCGCCGCCTCTGCTCACCAGTCACCAACGGTACACCATCACCAATCACCTCACCCGGCCTCATTGCAGTACCACTACCAACCACTCGCCGCCTCTGCTCACCAGTCACCAACGGTACACCATCACCAATCACCTCACCCGGCCTCATTGCAGTACCACTACCAACCACTCGCCGCCTCTGCTCACCAGTCACCAACGGTACACCATCACCAATCACCTCACCCGGCCTCATTGCAGTACCACTACCAACCACTCGCCGCCTCTGCTCACCAGTCACCAACGGTACACCATCACCACTCACCTCACCCGGCCTCATTGCAGTACCACTACCAACCACTTGCCGCCTCTGCTCTACCGTCAAATCATCCATGCTCCTCGCCATACTACCACCGGGCACTTGGTGCCTTCGCTCTCCCGTCTCATCATCCATCCTCATCGGCGTACCATCACCGGGCACTAGGTGTCTCTGCTCTACCGTCTCATCATCCATCCTCCTCGCCATACCACTACCGGGCACTTGTCCCATCACATCACTCATCCTCATCGGCACACCACCACCCGGCACTTGGTGCCTCTGCTCCCCCATCACATCATCCATCCTCCTCGGCACGTCACTACCAGCAACTCGTCCCGTCACATCACCCGTCATCATCGCAGGTCTACCATCAACTCGTCTCGTCTCATCACCCGGCCTCATCGGCACATCACTACCAGCTACTCGTCCCGCCACGTCACCCGTCCTCACCGGAGCGCTACCACAAACTCGTCCCGTCTCATCTCATTGGCACATCACTACCAGCTACTTGGTGCCTCTTCTCGCCCGTCATCCTCGGCGTACTACCACCGGCTACACGATACCTCATCTTCGGCATGATACTGCCGGAGACCCGATGCCTCCTCCTTGACCGAGTCATAATCATCGTGAAGCCGAGTCCGTCACCGTCATGACCGTCAACGGTCTACCGTCAACGTCCGTCAAAATGTATATAGTCAAAGCCAAAAATTCGTCGTTAAAGAAAATGAAAATCCCACATCTGACACCACTTGTCGCGGGTGCGCGAGCGCTGCTAGATTTACACACGCGTGCGATATCCAAGTGTGCAGAATTGATCAGATCTGACACCACCAAATTTTGTGCGTGGGAAGGGTTTAATTTGGAAACCTTTTATATGTTATTAATTAGCCACGCGGGTTCGTTTGCAGGGCCGAACCATGCGTTTTCGGCTCAGTAACGCGAACCCATGACACTGGACGAATATTTAAGTTCACAGTTTATTTTCGCTCTCCTTCTTACAGCATATATATATCACAATGTCGGTTTTATTTTATAACATCCAAACACAATTACAACTAGCAAAACTTTAATATAAGATTGGGTCAATGGTCAAAGTCTCAACTGTCTTGGTCAAAGGTTTTACAACGGTCCGTCCTACTACTTCTACCACAACCTCAAGTCGACCCTGACTGGGCCTGACATGGTCTGACCTGACCTTGTAACACAAGGTAAACACTCTACAAGGATGCCTACCAATTCGTCTGATTTTCGAAAGATTTGGATGTTTTCTTTTCCAGCTCTCCGTTTTCCAACACAGCATTCCACGCGTCCCAAAAAGATGGCGTTTAACATGATCAATCACTGCGCGCCTTTTCACAAGCTGATTTACACACGCAATCTACACAAGCGGAGCGCAACAAAATAGATCTCAAGGATATTCAGCCGTTTTCAATAATTAGATAATCAAAATACAGCCAAAACCTATAATAAAAGCGATTCCCGCTACAATACGTTGTTGACAATACAATGATAACTGGCAAGCTTTCAGGAGGAAATACATTTGCGACGACGAATGAGCAACAATGTGACAGGGCCTTAAAGTCGGGGCATCCGGTTGGTGCATAGCTTTATTTGACCCTGTACATCTCTCACCATCCGTCAATACCATAAATGTCGTATGAGTCGTATGAATGATCGTATGAGTAATACGTTGGAAAAAATGGTTCCAAATAATAATCTTAGACTTCGATCTCAAACATGAAAAGGTTGCCATGCGCTTAGCAGTCTATTGGTGGGTGGAGCAAATCGCCGAGTGCTTCACCCTTCCTCCTAAAACGGTGTAAGGGCCTACAATCATACGTCAGCCCTAAAATGTTATGGACAACTTAACAGTTGTCTACTTAATATTCCTATAGGAGGACCTCAAGGACCCCCTGGTTCTCCCGGAAGAGATGCTCTTCCCGGTCGAGATGGTCGTGATGGTATACCCGGTACACCAGGAACACCCGGCGTGGCTTCATCACCAGGAGTAAGAGGACCACAGGTAGGTTAAAACTCTTTGAAGATCTCTCACAAGCAAGTTTTTTAATGTTTTATTAGCTTTTACCATTTGTGCTATACATGTAGTCGTAGTATTTGCCGAGGAGGAGGGCAAATATCCCAAATTGGGATTTGGAATGATGACGACTAGAATGATATGTTATCCCTTAAATCAGTGACAATACATCGTAATCACATAATGGTTAATCAATCGTAAGTCCTATTTAAACTAACCTAGAGTAGTCAGTGGTCAACATCGTAGGAGCCGTGGTAGAAGATAAACCATTATCATGATTATACCAGTGTAAGCAAATAAACAAATACTTCAGTCCAAATGTAAGAACAGAATCTACATCACATGTGACAGGAATACGTCGAAAAATTAAAACGAATGTCTTACATTATGAATTGCTTTAAAAAAGATAAATACTGCATTCATTTTATAAATGATTACAGGGTGTGGAAGGGACTCGTGGAGAAAGAGGAAATCAAGGTACTTCTGGCATGAAAGGAGAAAGAGGGAAGGCAGGTCCTCAAGGGGTCAAAGGCGAACAATGCTCCGTGCAGATTGACGATATCCCGCGTCTGGCCTTCGAATACTCTTCAGGTAAGCTGGAAAATACAATGAATGTAAAAAATATGGATAGGGCATACAAAAACCATCCTGATTTTGCGTAAGTATTTATTTGATAAGGTATACCTGGAGGGTCTTTCATAACAGGTTGGCCCTCAAGGAGTCAAAGAATGGCAACGCATCGCACAGATTGACGATGTTACATCTGCCGTTTAAATATTCCATATGCAAGGTGTAAAATAATGTTGATCTCAAGAAAACAGACATAGATGGTATACAATAGCCATCCTGATTCTCTGGAAGTACCATCATGATTTTCATTGATATGCAAATATTTGAGAGACGCCGTCTCTATCTTATTTCACGTGGTACCGCTGTCATGGTCGTCATCGAGTCAAGTTGATCAGTCATACGATGAGCCTGAAAGAGAGAATGAATGCTACTCATAACCATGGTGGGACTTCACCTGTCAGAGGAATCATTGTGATCCACTATATTCGATGCACTCAAACATGCTGAAGCTGAGGTATCCTGGTCTAGTCCTTTGGGACAACTCCAAGAGTGAGGACTCCGTAGGTATTCCATGATTCATAATCTGCCGGCCTTCTTTATATCAAAATGTCACCAATTCGGTTAAACTGCAGCTCATTATTGAAGCTATTATATATCAAGTTTTGCTCCAATCCACTGACACTTTATTTGGACGATTTTCTTCTTAGGTTCATTTGCTCAACTTTTAAACGGAACTGCGTCAAACATAGCAAGTGTTTTGGCAGGGGGTACCACTTACACACGTTGGGGTCGCACAACATGTCCAGACACGGGTGCACAGATTGTATACGAAGGTAAGGCACCTTATATGAGCATGCTGTTTGTCAAACATGTCCGCATATTATATATGAGGCCTGGCTCGTAGGTGTAGGTCTCCCTGAAAGGCCAATGTCTTGCATGCCCGGCCCGGGGTTCGAATCTACCAGTCAGGTATAGGCCTTGTTGAAAGCTATCGGATTTTACTGAGCTGAAGTGACCGAACCTGAAAACATATTGCGTTTGATAGACAGATGTCATCTCCCTGACGCCCATGCAAGTATATCCGAGAGCCAATTGCACGTAGGCCTATTGCTAACACAATTTGATCAACGAGTGGGCTTTCAACCATTTGTTATACAGCACAAGTTTAAAATTAAATTTTAAAGCCAAGTTTCTAAGATCATAGGCCAACAGGTCTGCATTATAATGTGTTCATCAAGTTTATCTGCCCGACTGAATATCTTAACAGGTCTGGCCGCGGGCAGTTGGTACGCTCATAAAGGTGGTAGCTCAGAAATTGCTTGTCTCCCATTGGAGCCAGCGTGGTCTAACTACGCCGATGGCTGGAATGCAAACGCATACATATATGGAGCTGAGTATGAGCTTGTCTATGATCCATTCAAGCATGACAACGCCGAGGTTATCCATCAACATGATGTTCCGTGTGTGGTATGCAGGGTACCAATACGTGGGGTACAGGTGAGAGCCAAAGACGATCATTGCTTTTTTTGCAAAATGCCCTTAATCTGATGGTCTCCAATTCTTCTCAGTTCCCATTGACATAATGCACAAAATCATGGCATCATAGTGCATTCATCGTTGGAGCTCTTAGATTAGTTTACATCAATTAATAAATTAGTTCTCAGTGTTCCTTTTTCTTATTTCTAAAACTTACGAGCTCCACAAATGCATCACGTGAAAAAGCCTTTGTTGGCTGGTGCTCCCGCAACGTATTGTGGGATCCTTAAAATCTTCTTTGGGTGAGAGCAATAAATTAGCCAATATAACATAATCTTGCAAGTGGAGACTCAAATACCGTATTACAACTGTCAATTATAACTCTCTTAAAAAACAGCATGTCAACCCAGTGTTCCCTATTCCTATGCGCCCATGGTGATGCAGGACAGTTCTGTTTTCGTTATAAGTTTTCATGAAATAGAACTTATTCTGAGTGGACAATGACTAAAATAATAGGCCCAACTACATTGTCTTGAGGGACACCACATTGAATTTCAGGCAAACAAACGTTTTTATCTTTCAAACATCTTATTGTCAAGTCATTACTATGTAAGAATGCCCGAAAGAATGCTAATAATCTGATCAGTTGTAGTATGTCAGTTCCACAATGAATTACCTTCAGTACATTTTATCAATCACGTACACTGATATCAACATTCATTTTCAGCTTCGCATACCGGCGCAGAATCATTGTCCAGAACGATGGACTCTGGAATACCAAGGCTATCTGATGGCTGGTCACCATGCCCATGAACAACGTACACAGTATATGTGTGTTGATGAAGCACCTGAAGTTAGAGATGGCACGGCACCAGATGTTAATGGAGCATTACTCCATGTAATAGAGGCACATTGTGGCACATTGCCATGTGGACCTTATGTCAGTGGGAGAGAGTTGACGTGCGCGGTCTGTACAATATAAAGTAATAACACGTAGGCCTATACCTGATAATGACTTTTCCAAATAAGAAAGGTGGACGTCTAAAACATATTCTAGGATTTGTTGACATTGGCATGGCAAAGCTTGACAGACGTAGTTTTCATATTGGATCAAAATGTTGGTTAAATGAAGAAGTTATTATACAGGGTGTCCCAAAAGTCTATGCACGACTTTGAAGCTTTGTATTTCACAAAATATAAGTCGTATTGAAAATATGAATACATTTTTGGTTATTTTTTATTAAAACAGGCATACTCTTGATGGCAAGGAGCAAATCCAGTGATTCTTCTTTCTTTCTTTTTTTAATATGAGTGGAAGAATGTTCTTTGAAAACGTTCTTAATTGTTCGAATATACCGGGTATAAAATAATATCTTTTAAATTTGATTGAATCTGTACTCTTTGCTTCTCACTTAGACGAAATATGTCATCAATTAGCATTTCATGGCCAGCTCCTAAAATGGGTCATTTTTATTAAAACAGGCACTCTTGATAGCAAGGATCGATTTTCAATTCAGTGATCGTTTTTCATAATCGGAAGAATATACGGTATGCTCTTTGAATATGTGCTTCATTGTTTTGTCAAATTTGTTCAGTCTTTGGGGAGAGGGGATATTATTCCCATACAATTACTTTCCGACTCCCAATGTATTTTTGTATATTTCGTGATATGATCATATTGTGTTGTATATTGTACATCTTTCCAATGATACCCCATTTGTAATTGTAGCAATCACTTGTTTCAATGTTTAGCCACTTGAAAGAGAATGTGGGGCGGTCAAATGTGAATGTTTTTATGCTCAAATGGGCCATATCCAAAACCGCCGTTTTTGCGAGGGACGGAATTTGAGTGACATTTTTAATTATCCTGATATCCCAGTTAGGAAATTAGATACCTTAAGTACCGTATATTATTAGAATGATCTACCAATACACTACAACATGCAAGAAAAAAACATAGCCACGCTGGTCAAGCAAGTTGCCATAGCAACACATTTTCTCCATGCGAGGGACGGAATTGACTACATGAACAAATTCCGTCCCTCACATTTTAAATAATGTGTTGCTACAGGAACACAATTCATCCTACAATCATAGAAAAAAGGTGTTCGAACACTGACCATTTATTGCACCGTTTAATTACCATATAGTACGCATTTTTAGAGTCATGTGAAAATACCAATTTGCATCTGCTAGCCTGAAAGCCCCCCTTCAATATACCCCTCCCCTCCCCCATCAATCAATGTTGCTAGGCCACGAGCTGATGTTTGGCAAGTTGGGCGACTCAACATTGATCAGGGGGGAAAGGGGGATGACTTTACATTAGGTCTACTAAGTGTTCGAACACTTTTTTCTAACATTGTAGCTATTTTGTTTGTCTATGTTGTTGAAGTGTATTGGTTACTTGTTCAAATAATATCTTTAATTTGTCTAATCAGTGTAACTGGAAAAGCAGACCATTAAAAGTGTAAAATTCCGTCTCGCAAAATTACAGAGAAATTCCCTCGCACACAAAAATGTGTTGCTACGGCAACTTACTCCATCATGATTGGATTTCTTTGGTTTGTAGTTGAAGTACAATGGGTGCTTATTCAAATAACATACTTGAGCTGGTTAAATTCCTAACTGGAACAAACTGACAGTCAAAAATGAAGGTATGTCACTTGCAATTTACATACTTTTGGATATGGCCCATATGTCAAAAGAGCATCTCTTTATGTAGTGTTCAATGTTAACCTTCATTAAACAAACAGTGCTCAGTCGTCCTTTGAGCAAAGAAAAAAGTTTAGATTTTGGCACATTCAGATAGAGGCCTCCCACAATTCTGAAGCAATTGGTTGAGCAGTGTGAACGAATGATTGCTTTATGAGTGGTATAATAGTAATACTAAGTACTCATAGTGGAGCCAAATTGATCATGAAATGTGACACCCTGTGAAGCATGCTTGTTTTATACAAATATCAGGCCACTTCAATACACTGTATACTACCATGGATATTGCCTGAATATAGCAGCCCTATTGATATGCTAATTTCTCAGGTCTCACATTTTTGGAATCATCATTTTCTTTGAAGTAAAAGATATCGTATATAACTATCATTATCATATATTATAATAAAAATATAAAAACAACAAGATGCTTTAAATGATGATGGGTCTATCAGAAATAAGAGGGCTTTTATGGTACATTTTGGTCCACGTTATAAGTTTTAATAGTTTATTAAGTTTGCATTATGGTGGGAAATAAATTTTAAAAATCATACCAAAAATACACAACTGAAGTGTTTCGATCCACAGGACACCCTAGCTGCCTTAGAATTCCAAATTGAAATAAAGAAAGACACATAATGATATCAAAGACATTATCTGGGAACTTAAAGAATCAAAAAGTATATACATTTGTGTGTGGACTTTTTATTCATGGTAAATATGACATTATCAACACATATCAGATCAGATCAATAATAGAAAGAAACAACAATAACACAAACAAAACAAAAAGCATATAAATATTTGTAAAGCAAACAACATAATGCCAATAATTCATTTTTTCATACAAGGCTTGCAATTTTTGAGGCAAAACAAAACAGCAACAAACACTTTGGTAATAAAAATGTATCTTTCACTTTATTTTAATTGATATTTTATACTTGACGGTTCTTAATTGCTTCGGTTCCTCATGAATTGGCACTAGAGGAGTCCAAGTATTGGAATAAAAAGGTTCACATTTAAAATATGAGTTATTCTAGAATTCTATGCTTAAAGGATTCGATGACAATTGATGATCACGGAAATAAGCATTCTATCGATGCTGTGAATGTAATGTGCTCTGTGTTGCGTGCTTTCTTGAAAGTAAGCATATCAGGTATTAATACACTGAGCCAAAAAAGAAACTTATAAAAAAAAAGAAACTTATAAAATTTTAACAGATCACCAAATAAAATTCTGTGCATGGAAATGTACCAAATTTGGATACAATATTACTGTCATTTGCAGTAATATTGTATCCAAAAAAAATTTATAAGTTTCTTTTTTGGCTCAGTGTACAAAGATAAATACACATATGCACAAATGCTGTGCCTTTAAAATGATGTCACTAAGGAATAAATATGTCATCTAAAAATTCAAAATTCAAAGATAGTTGTTCAATCAGAACCTTGAACGTAAAACACAATATATTTCAATAGCTGTAACGATACAATACAAAATCATAATAAGTATTTCTTTGCCATCATATTGATAGCGACTATATTGATATATTGGCCATCATGGTTATATTGGCCATCATATTGATAGCGACTATATTGGATCAATATAGTCGCACAGAAAGAAAATACAGGTTTAAGGCATTTAACAAATGTGGTGGGCGCAGAATTCAAAACATAAACTATTATAATATAAATATTTTATAATAAATCTTATTACATAACTTCATTGACATATCATTTGTGGACGGAACACAATTATTGCATACAGATATACACATAGCTTAAAACTAAATCTAATAAGGGTCAGAAATGTATAAAAGAGCATCTGAGAATCCATCCTCGCAAAGATTCCTGAGGGTAAAGCTGCGAGAATCCAAGTTGATTCTCAGAGATAATATGTCTAACACACTATTTCAAAGGAGGAAAATCCATAGATTCTTGCAAAATCCTTTACGCAATCTTTGACAAACTTCTGACCCTGCATCTAAATCTTGAAAAAAGCTCCATCCGTGCTCTGATTGATCTAGCTTCGGGTTCAAGTCTTAAATACCATATGAGGAGTAACTATATGCAAGTATGCAAACATCACATAGTCTCTACTTGAACAGCTAAAGCTGGATTAATCAAAAAACAAGTAGATAACTGGCCAGACACACAATGTCTTACAAAATAAGAAACAACCTCATCAACAAGGGGTAACATCCCCACCCTACACAAGGCACAACCAAAGGTCAACTGCCGTACAATCATATTCAAGCTTCTTGGATATCAGGTCAGAACTATCCCAGTATGTAATGAAGCACCATCAGTTGCCACCTTCTACACTATGGCTGGCACCTATTAGCACCAGTAGATGGCCATGTTTCGTTTACTTGCACAATTTCATTTAAAAAATATTTATTGCACCCTACACATCAGCATGACATGAATCATTTTTTTCCTTGGACAAGCTATTTATTGCTTACTATATATAGTTTAGTCAGATTCAAAATTGGCAAGATCCAAGACATTTTTATCTCTCTGCACACAAATATAATCCTATAGGTTGGCCCGGAATTATGTCACATGACGTTGACTAAAAACAACATGAAGTCAGCAAATCAGATTGCACCATCACAAAAACGACCAAATTATAGCCCATTTTACCTCCCTGATATGGTACCATTGAACAGAATATATGCCCATGGGATTCCTCTGCATACTCAAGTTATCATACACACAACAAAATATGAAAGTTCCCCTGGTCCGAGTATGAGTGACACAGCAATTCTGTGTGACATGGCAAAATGGTCTGATTATGTGTGACCAAATTGTCATGTCGCACATAATCAGACCAAATTGCCATGTCACTCATAATCGGACCAAATTGCCATGTCACTCATAATCGGACCAAATTGCCATGTCACTCATAATCAGACGAACTTGCCACACATAATTTTGATCTGCTTATTGATTTTCTTGAAATGATGCCACACATAATTGTTTGGTAGATTCCCATGTCTGTGCACGAAAAATCCACCAAGACAATGTCTGTTAATTTATGGACAAAACCAGCCATAGCCAGTGAGATTTAGAGCCACTTTTTTTTCTGTATACAAATTGGTAAATAGCACAATTTCTTATCGTTGCATTGTCTCAAGGCCAACCCATTTGGTATCAAAGTGTGCCTAACAATTGGGTGCATCTTTCAAGCTGAAAATTATTTAAATCCATCAAATATTTTTGGAAATATTCTAGTAGGGTAAAGTCGCCTATTTTCGGTCAGTGCCTATTTTCGGTCACCTCGCCCAAATCGTGTAATAAAAATGACTTCATCGTTATAAACTGACGACTGAAAAAAACCCGCATAGTTGATGCCCGGTATTGCTTTTAAAATGGCGACGACCGATGCAATTACACGATTTTGACCAGTGACCGAAAATAGGCGCTGACCGAAAATAGGCGCTGACCGAAAATAGGCGCTGACCGAAAATAGGCGACTTTACCCTATATGCTAGGGGGGAACTTACATATTTTGTTGGGTGTATTTAAACACAATGCAAGTTTTCACATGTTTTTACATTTGCTAACCCGAAAATCAGGCGTATCATTTTGCGAATTTTGGATATTTTGCTAATGTAAGCAACAGTCGATTACATTGTACACTTCCTCACACCATCACTAGAAACGATCTTGTGTATGGTTGAGTAGAGCGTACAAACTGATGTGTTTAAAACATTTTGTTTTGTTTGTCAACGTCAAACGACGCGGATGTAAAAAAATACCCGGATGACCGGGGCAACCTATAATAGCACACGCAAGATTTGGGCAAATGCATGTCACACTGTTCAAGCACACCCACACTCTTATTTCTTAATTTGCTGCTGAAAGGAGGCTCACCAACTTGGAACTGACTAACTTTAGGATGACAATATTAAAAATTAAAGTTTAAAGATTGAAAGTGAAATCAACATCCTTGGGATAATTGCAGGGGAATACTGTCATGCTCTGCATGTACTGTGTTTTTCAGATGTCGATGGCATGCTGGCAAACACTTTGAAATTGTCAGAGGATGAGGAATAGTACTCACAGCTGACTGAGGTAAATGTGTGAAGTTTTCTTGCAAAATCAGACGGAACTAGGGAGGTATCAAATTTGAGTTATGATTGAATGTTTCAAAGGATTCAAATTCTTTGTAAAATTACCCATTCTTTCATGAAATTGGACATTCCTATCAATGGTTGTGGATTTTTTAATCAGGTAAATGGTGTCTTTTGTTCACTTTTATATACCTGTATATTTTGGCTTCTTTTCTCCATTGCATAGTTCCCTTTAATTTTGATAGAAATACTTCACATATTATCTAGATGCTTACTGAATACTGAACATGAGCCAAAGTGGTCCCATGGTGTTAAATTACAAGTCAACGTTAGTATTTCATTACAATTTCACATAAATACTATTAAATAGGCAAAAATAAATGGTGCCACTATTAAGACATATTTCCTGGAATTTTTGAGAAGAGTATAACTACAGCAAGTTGTAGGTAAATGATAAGAATAGCATTGATGCGAAGCACATGGGTATCTAGTGCATTGAAGGGAAATGGTAAAAAAACCCATAGTTTTTCAGATAATGTCAACACAGCTTTTACCAAGAACTGGAAAAAGTGAAACAATTCCGATATATGCTGTTCACTAACTTATAGTACAAAGTGATGATGTTTTGGGACCACACTGTAAAAAGAGTAAACATTTTTTATGATTACACCTCATACATATTTATAAGGGTACACTCTTTTTTGATTGGTTCATTCTTAACCAAGACGGTTAAATAAAAATACCTACCGAATGTTTGTTTAGGTTTTTTGTACTACCAAACATGCGAGAGTTTGAACTACTTCCCGCTGATCAAAACCGTCACCCGAATCAATTCTAGAGCCTATGAATATTACGTACATGTTAAACGGTGACGCCAAGTACGAGGTTACTTGACAACAACAAACATGGCATCGTCTGTTAATCATCTGCCAAATAAATTCGCGAACTAAACAGACGCAGATTTTAGGCTTCTTCTGGATAATTATGCTGCATCAAAATCCGTGAAGGTCTGCAGCATTGATTGTAAAGAATTAGGAAACGGGTTTAAATGATATTGTTCTTCTGCCAGGGGAATTGAGTCTGCCGCTTCTTGGCTCGCTGTTGGTACTGTTACAGTAGGTGTAGGCAGGCATAGGCCTACTACTACGACTACGGGCCTACGCGGGAGCAATGTAAGCTTTTTTTTCTTGGATTTTTAATTTAATTTAGACAATAAAATATGTATGAGGTGTAATTTCGGGAAAGTAGTAGCAAACTACTAGCCCTTGGTGTTGGATGACTGGTGACTACCGCCCTGTGCTCCGCATCGGGAGGTAGTCACCAGTATATCCAACACCGCGGGACCAGTAGTTTGCACTACTTTCCCTCAAACCATGTTGTATTTGTTACCTACTCTGATGAAAGTGTCTTTTTAACAACTCTGAATACATTTCTACATAGGGTGCGTTTCACAACACATTTTACTGTAATTAAAACTTTTCACACCATGCAAACAATTGATCTATGGACAGTATGATAGACTATTGCTATGTGGAGCTATTCACATTCAGCCATTCACATTCTATTGATCATCATATTCACACACAGATGTGGTCCCTAAATAAACTTAAACACTTTCCACACGGCAGGCGTCTCCAGACGACATTCTAAAATTTCACAAAATGTTTCAAAAATGTCCAAATTATTGAATCTCATTACCATATTTAGAACCACCAGGAGAAATACATTAAAAGAAGTACAAACGTGCCTTAGTATTGGATTCAGTTATTCATGAGATAAGACTTTGAAAGTTGGGAAGGTTTCTGAAAAATATATGGTACAATAGGCACGTTGAAAGTGTTAATATTGTAAAAAGATTAACTGTTGGGTTGGTGTGAAAAGGATGCTCAATTACAAAATTGTGAGTGTAAAGTACTAGTGCTAATCACAAGTTCAATGGATACAGTTAAAATTTCATACATGTAATACTGAATTGTGTGCTATAAATTGAAGGTGAAATAAAACCATTTACAGGATAAAAGCATATCAGCCACATGTAGACTGTTAATTATTTGACTTGAACATCATGATAAGTAAGTTAAAGGTAGATGACCCGATCACATTCCGATTTTAAACTTGAATTTTTCTATTCTACATGAAAGGTCATCCTTAAAAAAGTCGTGTTCCAAAGTTTGAGTTGCATAGCTCTAATGGTTCTTATTTTAGACGCACAAGATGCTATGAACTGTACCCATTGAGTAGTACACAATCGGCGCGGTGGTATACCACCATTCGCGGTAATTCGACGGTATTTCATCGATTTCTCCGTAATTATACTGATTTAGGCCGTCAAATTTCAGTATGATGATGAGAAAAATACGAGCTTTCATATGATATGAAAATCTCCGTATGTTTGAAATAATTCTGTGTTTCGAAAATGTGATCGGGTCATCTACCTTTAAGTCATAGTTGTGCAACATTAATGAAGGTTAGGAGGCTACAACCTCCCTGCAAATCTATGATGACCTGCTGTCACACATAACAGTGTTTAGTGATAGGTCACATGACTAGTGGAAGGGAAGAAAATAAACACTATAATCAGTTCAATAATTTCTTGATCCGAGCGTCACTTTAGCATTCATCCCAATATTGAATGGACAATGCCAAGTGTAAGTATGCACTGCATTCCATTACATCAGGTGCTCTTACACTACATGGCTTTTGCAATTACACACCAATCAATTGTTCAATATAATCAAGAAGTTATTGAACTGATTATAGGCTA
The DNA here is from genome assembly GCA_035610835.1 of Ophiura sarsii. Taxonomy (NCBI): domain Eukaryota; kingdom Metazoa; phylum Echinodermata; class Ophiuroidea; order Amphilepidida; family Ophiuridae; genus Ophiura; species Ophiura sarsii. The sequence continues at coordinate 26,293,416 of CM069452.1, forward strand.
TGTTGAGCAAAGGGGTTATGACCACAAAGTTAGTACGTTGCTGCACAACAATGACTAAAACAGTTATCTATACAATTTAATATCATGAAATATATTAATGCACAATCTGTTATAACTTATAGCTTATAACTTATAAGCCATGAAGGGCATTAATAATACATACATACAGGTACTATATACTATCATTTAAACAATTGCTTGATCCTTTCAAACAATTCCCACACACCCCATGCACCCTGGCCTATTCGACTGATGCGTAACCGAAACAGCTGCGTAGTGCAAGGGTGTATGAATGTTATTAAAGGAATGCAGTGCGTCATTACATTACGCATTGTGTGTTCAACACTAGGAAGAATGTATGGATGATGCTTGGACCAAGAAACTATTGAAATAATCATAGCATTTGCTTAGCACTTATGTAGTTCACGTAGCAAACAATCAATTGCCCCTAATCAAAATATGGCAGTTCTTGATAACTTTGTTTGTTCTGTTTTAAGTAAGCTATCTAGGGCCTATCTTCTCCCATAACAGTGGATCATCCAAAAAGTCACCATCATTGAACCTCTTATATTTCTTACAACCGATCCGATTACAGGATGTGTGTAGAGTCGCATTCAGACTAGGATGGTTTATTGTGCGCTTTGGTGGGTAGTTGCAATGGAGTTTTAAAAACTATCACTGGGTGCCATGCTATGTGTTAATGCTCATGTTCTCCTGTTTTGCCACATGCTGCTGGCTGTCATCGCATACAGTGACACAGTGACCCACCACCTGTGATGAATTGTTGTACATTACAGTGGAATTAGGGCCACCCCACCACATTGCACAATAAATAATGCCTGGTAGGAAAACCCTTGCAAACATTGCAAAAGTATCACAAAGACACTAAGGTCTGTTTCCCAAATAGCCTTTGAATTGATCACATTAGAACAAAGTGTTATTATTTTTACCATCAAAGATTGGAGATATGTTTCCTCTCCTTGATTGGATTGCAATTTTTCAAAGCAAACCACAGATGTATTTTTGAAATGCATGAACAAACATGGGATAACAAATATTATCGCGTAAGTGCAGCTACGTGTAGGACCAGAACAGAATCAACCAATCAGTGGCACTATTAACTATTCAACCAATCAGTTGAAGTACACGAAGTACGTATCGGAATGTATACATCCATAGACATCTTGTAAACATGAACATGAATAAGTTATTCTGTCACACTAAAGTACAAATGGTATGGGTTTTTCTATGTGGATCGATGTTATTAACCATAACACAAATCACCAAGCAATGGTTTGCATGGGTTATTTGTGTTGAATGCACCCTGCATGCGCCGATTAGTACTTTCAAATATCAAGCACTAATATCACCTGAGAATTAGTGCAGTTCATCTGATTCAATAGTCTTCATAATGATGTTTTTAGTATGAGAATCTATCATCCCATTCTGGTCTGTTTTCTGCTGATCTGCTGGTCCGCGATGGCTTTCCCTTGCTAGCTGACGGTTGCCTTTTTACACTCTGCAATTTATAAGAGGGAAATAAGACATACACTGATTAATACTGGCACTATAGTCCAATTCAGAAGTCCTCAGTTGCATTATATTTATGCAGGCATGTGCATGTACAATGTACATTCTGAATGTCTAAGGCATGGTGATTTGATCTCATTTGACTCAACATCAATGTCTCGCCAAAATATGATGAATGTGTTGGATTTCACAATTTCTTGCAATATTTTGGAGAAAAAGCACCACATGCAACCTAATGTATTGGAGGTTTGTGAATAGCTTTGCCAATTAACAAGTATACAGTACAAATAGTCATTTAATTAATTAAGATGTTTCGGCAATTATCAATCTAAAGAATCAAATTAAATCGATTTTTTTTTCCCCCGCAATTGTTGTGACAGGTCTCATCAGAAATAGTCCAATCAAAATGTGTATGGACAAATGGAGTATTTAGAAAAGTATGTTTACACAGTTTTAACAGTCATCTATTGTAAATAGCATTTGGAAATAAGTTCTGTTATTCAGATTGCCACTGTAATAACTCATACTTTGTTCATCTAACTCCAGGGCCAGAAAAAAAATGCAAATTTCCCTGATACCTAACTTTAAAATGTTCCCTTCAAGGAGGATAAATTTCCCTTCAAATTCTTATGTATTTCTTTATTTGTACCTAACAAATTTCTCTCCTAAGCCAAAAATGTACTCCAAGGCCAAAAATGTCACTCCAAAGTCAAAATTTCCCTGGAACCAGCTCCCTGATAATATGATAATAAGTCCCCCATTTTTCTCCAGCCATGTCTAAATCTGTGCAGTGATATCAAAGCCTATTCCAATGATCACACCTTTCACATTTGTGTTGGTGTGATGTCTCAATCTCAAATCATCCAAACATATCCTGACATGCATAAATGATGTCTTTGTTCCCTAAATACGTTCTGAAATCACTGCACAGAGGGAAATTAATGGAGTCTTATAGAGGCAATTCACAGTAATGGAATGGAAATTGATACTATGATTGGACATAGGATCCTAGAATTGTCACATATGTACGGATGTGAGTTTTGGAAGGTTTATACAGCATTCTTGATAACTCAGCTACCACAATTCCCATTACTCAGGGTCAGAAATTCGAGGAGAATCTGAGAATCCATTCTCGCAAAGATTCCTGCCCGTAAAGTTGCGAGAATCCAAGTTGATTCTCGTAAATAATCTATCTAAACACAATATTTAAATGGAGAAGAATCCAGAAAAAATAAATGGATTCTCGCAACCTTTGACGAACTTCTGACCCTGAATAACCGTATATCTTTTAATATATTAGGACAAAAGACTTTTAAAAAGTATATAGGCCTACAATGCATTGTAAATAACCTACCCCAGCACTAAGAGATACTCTGTCACTAGACGACAATTTCCTGCCTTTTTTTGGTGGCGACGACTTCTTTGACTTTAAAGCAGCACCCTGTTTACTATGATTTATCGGCGGTAACATAGTTCTAGAGCCTTTGCCTCCACGTCTTGGAGGCTTAGCGGCTAACGGTGACTCATCCAAGGAAGATGGAGCACCACCTCCTCCACCTCTGTGATTCTTTCTCTGCAGCTCTGATTTAAGTCTCTTGTTCAGTGCCAGAGCCTCCTGTAATAAGAACTCTGTCTCGTCTGCTGTGATTTCAACATTTTCAAAGTCTTCACAGATTTCTGCGCAAAGCTCATCTGGCGTAGCACCCTCTCGTTCTGGTGTCTCCACGTCCGACATCGTTGATCTTGCCAGCAATTTGGTGAGGTAGTTGAATGGAATTTCTTCTTGTTTACGATGTGCATGTAAACATGTACATGTATATACACTGCGGCCTGCACTATATGTATCTTGTTAGTTTCATTCTTTCTATTCTGGTACCTCCACTACTCATGATCTTAATTCTGAAATAAGAAAAGGAAATACTTCATATAAAAGGTTGAACTCATCAAACTTATTTAAACTTGCTGTCATCTTGAACAAAGAACCTGCAGCTCAATGACATTTTCTCATTTGTGATCTGCTGCTATAGTTCAGTCAGTTCCAAATCGGCGAAACCTGTTTACAGCAGCGAATGAATTCAGAAAAGCGTCACACGCAAAATGCACGCATAGCAATACACAATAAGTGTCATTGTATGTGTGACGCTTGCATACCAAAATCGGGCTTATATATATGCTTGGATTATTTTTGCGCATGGATAGATCAAAACTGAATATTTCTCTTCTCGCCAATTTGGAACTGATTGAACTATTATAGTTACTTACTTCAGGGCAACATACTTAAACAGATAAACAAGTTTTATTTCAAAAGGCCATAACAAACTACCCAGATTCAATTAAAACACTCCACTACTATACTTAGATTGGATAAAGTAGGCCCATTATGTCGCTCAACGCTCAACTTGATGATTGATCACAGGTCCTTAATTGTTACCACATTAGACAAAATGTGTATATGGTACCATACCTAATATAGAGGCCCTATCCGATCGTAGGCTTTTTTCCAATGTACACATTCTTTCCTTAACTCAGTTCAGTTTATTTTTTTTATTTTTTTTTTCTTCTTCTTTTTTCCATGTTCCATGTTCCATAACTATGTACAAAGGCTAGACTTTAAGAGAAATGGTGAAAACACTGAAAATGATACAGTCAATTATAAAATGCCACATAATATGTTCTATAATCTATATGTTGTTCTGGACATAAATGTACAACAGTAGCAACATAAAGCAGCTGACCAGTGCATCATTTTGATGTGACTGGACACTTGGTAGCAGTGTCCAAATTAAGGGAAAAAATCTGGTAATCCTACGGATTACCAATGTCATGAAATCTGGTAATCCGTCAACATTTTTGGTAATCCGTAATTTGACCATTAAATATGCAGATTTCTGGAAATTTCTTTTAACCAAATATTTATGCACAAATAAAGTATTAATATATAGCCTACTTACTATCTTACTTTGTATTTATTTATTATTTTTGCGCTTATGACATTGACACTGACAGACAATTTTGATAGTTTGCCCATGGCGATGACCTGTCCTGTCTGTCTTCTTGGACCTTCTGAGCATTTGGAGTTTTAAATTCATCCTTTTTAATTGTAAAGAAGTACGCCTGTCATCCCCATTAAATTTGTCCCGGATTATGCTAATCAACTTTACAGCACAACAAGAACAGCTAATCAAAATTCCCGCTATTATCTTCACGCTGAATCAGAGAGATCAATAGGAGTGACTGCAATAATGGAAATGGGCACTTTTCATCTGTAAGCACATACCGCGACAACAATACTTTATCGATTTTAACAAACAAAGTGTCAAAATCACCGTAATTAAATTGTCTGTCTCCTGGTATTTTCATTTTTAGAATATGAGTAACAATTTTAAAATTATAGGTGCTTTTACAACAGCCGAGTTACTTTTTTTGATGTCTTTATTATGAATAGTATTCATTTCATATGCATGATGCTTGCGTTGGCCTACATATGCTTGGATTACTTGTAAGCTTTGCGCATGAGATAAAAAACAAATATTTCTTAGGGCCTAGCAGGTTTTACCATATCAAAAGGAAACAATTCTCAATCACTTTGCCACATAGCCTACATGTACATACACGTAGAGCTATGCACGCACAATTTTTTGGCATGTAAAAGGCATTAGGCCTAATCACGAATCATGTATGTATTGTGCGCATTAATTGGCCTTTTTTATTTTGGGAGATGTGCGTTTTGTTTCTGAGATCAGAGATGTGCATTTGTTGATTGAGAATTATATAATTTTGTTTTGATTAGCAATATTATTGCAGTATGCCTAGTATAACTAGGCCTGGAACTTCATATTTTTGGTACCAGACAGTCGGGCAGGTACTGGTAGGCCTAGGCTGCTTCTAAAAGTTTCCAGCCCAGGCAATAGCAATACAAAATTTACCTGCCCAAATTTGTTTCCCCACTCACAAGTACAGAAATCTTTGAGTTTAATGAAAAAAGCTACCTGTCAGTTGGGCAGGTAATTTTGCACTTTTACCTGCCCGGCAGCCTGCACCAAATTTTCCCCGGCCATGTCCATATGGCATGCCATGGGCAGGGGAAGACGATGATTTCCAGTTGATAGAATGACGTTATAATTGCTGGTTCCCAGTCAATTTATTCCGTTTGACGGAATAAATCGTATTTAAAATTGGGAACTGTAGGCCTATTGCCAGTATTGGGAACCAACATCGTCTTCCATGGGCAGGTCTACAGTGAGTGTCAGTTCGCCGTGATTCGGAGATTCACGTTAAGCCGTTGGTCCCGTGAATTCAGACGATTCACCCTGAACACGTTAAAATAGTTGCAGACCTCATCGTAAAGAGTAGGGGATCATCCCGGGTCTGTTACCTACAGTACAAAAATCACAACCTCTAGGTTTCAGAGGGCTTCCAGTTTAGCTAGAATGCAGCTGTTATAGGGAGTTAACAAACAATAAGCAATAGGCGGGCGGGTGCTTATTTCCAGCTCTTGCCTACTGAAATTACACCCCGACTTACTTACAAGTTACAGTACGATACACAATTTCGAGATTTGTCTTTACTTTTAATTTTGATTTTGGCTCAGCTTGGGGCCTAAACATACACTGACTAGACCGACATAAAACAGGCCTACAATATTATATTTGTGAGTGAGTCTGAGACATCGTGTTCGTCTCTCAGTTTGAGTTTTAGTTTATAACTTTATGATGATATAAAACATTAATTTTAATTCCCTTCACTTCATTGAAAACTCTCAGTTTGAGTTTTAGTTTATAACTTTATGATGATATAAAACATTAATTTTAATTCCCTTCATTGAAAACCAACAGAAAAATGTAAAAGGCATTTTGCTTCAGAGATGTGCACGATTGTAACTTTCACAATTCAAGGGAAATTACCAAGAAAATCCAGACACAATTTGATGACAGAAAACTCTCCGAATTCCATTCCATGATCGCAAGGCAACTGTCATCATCCGCATACAAAGCAATACATAATTGAATTATTTTTTATACAAATTTGCATTCTAAAAAAATGTATCAATTCATTAATAAAATAATTATTCATATTTCAGTTTATTATATATCGGACACGATAGTTTTTTTGGAAAAAAGAAAGGAAAAATAAGAGTTTATAACTTATTTAACAATTTTACAATAAAAGAACGAGACTAAAATGGAGCATGCGCACATTAAAGTAAAATGGCGTCGCCCACAACATTATTTTCGTCGTAATTACGTTCTTATTTAACTAAGTTCAATAACAAATTTTCAGGTTCCAAGTTTAACTTTGAAAAAATGGGAGGTTCCGATAAAAAGAAAAAGAAAAGAAGGTCTCGTTCACGCTCAAGAGAACTAAGTAGAGACAGAGAAAGGCGTCATCACAAGAAACAAAGGTTGGTCGAAAGTCTAAAATTAGTTAAAAGTGCAGAATTCAACAGACATGTCAATGTCAATTATGGGTACAATGTAAAATGTTCATGTACATGCCAGTACTACATGCATACAATATCTGTATTTGTATCTGTAGGGTACTGTAACAAATGGGATATAAACGTTGCAGGCGCGTTAGTGACTACTGACTTATCAAACTAGTCTAAAATAACTGAAGCTGAAGTAAATTAAATCAAAACAATTTAAGCAAAAAGGCTCAATCAAGCGGAACCTGCTGGAAGCCTGCCCTGCCCAAATCAAAGCCTGGCTAGCCTAGTAGCTTTAGCTAGGCATGACTTAAAATGTCGAAAATAAAAGTATCTCTTTGAAAATGGAAACAAAGTAAAGTTCCTTTCTATAAAAAATGATAGTTCAACCAAGTGTCCACTGTCCATTACCATGACCATGTCTGCAGGTTGAATAATCACAAAGTTACTAAACAACAAGTAGTTTGCTAAAAAAAGGGTCAAATCATGCCAATTTTAAACTATGTTAGTAGCGAGGTCAACACAATTCCCTCTTTCCTATCTGCTAGTGTGTGAAAATATCGGTAGATTAGAACACCAATTTTTAGCTCTGTAGCTGGTACCATTATTGATTTATGCTCGTCTTAAGTTCGAGAAAAACAAATTTACGCACTTTTGCGGCCCGTGAGCGGCAAAAGAGGGGGGGTCTGGGCAAACTTCGAGAGGCCGTTTCTCGAAAACCGCATGGAGTATGAATTTACTTTTTTGGCTGTGTTCATTTTGGCCATAGGGGATCATTTTAGCAGAGTTTAAACAAAATCGAAGAGGGTCACCTGGGGCCAATAGGTGACTTGATATGGAATGACCCCTATATGCTACTTTTTACACAAATTTACCCCTGGTTCATGGATTTTCCCTCATGACCAGGGTAATTTGTCACAGGGGCTCTTCAGGGGTTCTACCTCCATGTAAGGGAATCACAAAACTAGTCTGGTGTGAAAACTTCATTCTGGGATTATAAGTTATATTCAGTATAATCCCTCAATGAAGTCTTTATTCTAGACTAGCTCTGCCTCCCTTACATGAAGGTAACACCCCTTTTAAGGGGTAAAATCACAGAAATATGCCATCCTGAACCTGAAGATACTACAAAGGAATATGACCAGGGGAAGTTCTCAATGTAAAAGTTGCTCCTGGTGACACAATTTACATTAGAACCGGTCCAGGGGTATCAAGGTTTAGCGGGGGTAAATTTGTCCCCTGCTCCTGCTTATATCAAGCCCTGCTATCGTCGGTCCCAGAATGCATTCATGTATTAATTAGATTTGTTTAAAACTTAACAACCTTTCCACACTTCAAAAAATGGTCTGTTAATTTAACGTCAAATATACATCCTAATTTGTCTCACTAGGTCTCCAAGTACAGATGACGATAGTGGCAGAAGCCGTAGAAGGCGGTCAAGATCCAAGGACAAACGCAAACGTAAACACAGGTCAAGATCGAGGTCACCGGTGGCAAAAGAGAAACCGATGGACCCTCAACAGCTCAGGGAACAAAAACAGTAAGTAAACACGGATGAAGGCAGCTCAATGATAGACATTGATCATTATTAACGTTGAAGCACAGATCTTCAATGATTACCAATTTTAAATTTTTAAATGGATAATCACATGGTTGTGTGTGGGGAGGGAGGGGGGGGGTGCTGGTGTAAATTAAGTATAGCAGGCAGGCTGTGACTCTTTTTTAAGCAGGATGAATTATGGTTACCTTGTTTGTAATAGGCAGGCCTAGAAATTCGAGCTGCAGTGTGAGAGTCCATTTAGACCTGCGGAATAATTTCGATTCTCGCCAATTTTGAGAATCCATGGATTATTGCGAAATCAATGAAAAATAAAATCAAGAATAAGGCTATAAGCTTGCACAACTTACAAATTCAGCATGTTTGTTGACTAAGGGTCTTTTTTTGCACGCGAATCCACCTGGATTCACGCGGTAGTTATTTTACGCGAAGATCTCGCACCGAAATTCTACCCCTGATAGGATTCGCACCCACACACTCCTGTTTCACATGTAAGTTATGTCTGACCGCCAAACATTCTTGGTAATTGGCTGTATAACTACTTGTTCAGGGATTCATGTTCTTAAAGATTTAAACAAATACAACTAATAAACCCAAATTGAAATTTCTGACAAAACACTGACAGCCTCTATTAATGAGAACCAACCCACTTTTTAGTGCCTACATATTTGAATATAATCTTCAATTACATCCTGTTTCAACCCAAATTGGGATTTGTTTTCGAGTGATTGCAACATAGTATCATGAGGAAATCTAAAACCAAGGGGATTTCCCCTAGAGCTCCATCTCCTGTTTGAATATGTCTGTTGGCGCAGCAGGTGAGAAGATACTGCATGTAATTGGAATACATTGTAAAAATGAACATACTTGGAGTTTAAATGAAGCGTGTTTCTATTCCATCACCACCAATCGCCACCTTTTGGTGGTTATTGGTGGTGATGATCATCACCACCAATCAATAACCCCTTTAGCGTGTATCTATTCAGCACCAAAAGCAGTGATAGATTTAAATGAAAACATTTGTGTAGCAAATTGTTGTCAAATTCCAACCGTACGTTAAAAATGATAAACTGTTACACTGAAATGGAAAACTGCTATACACTTTTAGATTGTATAGCAAATTCTGCAAAGTGGATCATTTAGCAACGCGACACTTGGTAAATCGTACGCTGACCAAAAGGTGGTAATACAGCAAAAGGTGGTGATGCTGGAAGTTCACCAAAATACGCACAATGCAAGCGTGTCCAAGCAAACCGTGACACTACGCGCCTATCTTAGTAACACACGCATGGGCGCATAGAGAAAAATGTTTTCACGCATGGCTCGTAGGCATAACGCGGCGCATGGAATCTCATCACCACTAAAATAATCGCCACCTATTACTATTCAAGATCACCACTAAAATCACCCCCAATAACCCAGAAATACTGGGTTATTTTGGTGGTGATGGAGGTGGTGAAAAGGGGTGATCGCATGTTTCTATTTCAGCAATCACCCCTTTTTTGTTTCAATAGAGTTATACAAGTTTCTATAACAACTATCATGTTCTCAAAGATTAAATTCAAGGTAGCTTTGCCTTGTCATAACTGTTTGTATTATTATTTTGTTTACTTTATACACTTACAGGAAAGAGAAAGAGTTATTGAAAGCAACAGAAACTCTGGAAGAAAAGAGATTAAGACGACTGAACAAGAAAGTGGCCAAGGACAGAAAACGCAAGGAAGATATGGGTTGGGATAAAGAAATGATGGTGAGAAGACAAAACTATGTATAAACCTTTGATTTGCATTGTATAGAGTATGTAATACTTCTTGTACGTCACTATGTCCTTATTTGAATTCCATCAGTTCAGAGCACATGTACAGTAGCTGTAAATTTAATTGTCAATCCGAATATGTGACCAGCCTATATTGGCTGCCCAAATCTATTTTTATACAGTACCGGTTGGTTTATTCAGGCATGAGAACTTTCCTGATAATTCAGGAATTCCTGCTCTTTAGTCACCCAAATTTCAGCATTTTTATTTATTTTCAGCCCATTTTGTGGCTTTTTAGCACAATTTCACACTTATTTTCCCACTTTTTCACAAGTTTCCTGGTTTTGTTATATAAATTCATTCCCATGCCTGTTTTATTGCATACACTCCATATGATCATGTTCGTTATTCCCGTACCTCATCCCACACACACTGTTTTCTTATTATGATGTACTGGTAAACCTTTCCAAGTTTTTTGTTTGTAGATACCTTTCAAAAGTCCTTACAGATTGTAATTGTGACAAGTCGAATCACAGGGGGGCTTCTGTCAGGATTTCCAAATGAATTGAGATTTTTCTTTCATGCAAAGGTGTATTTTATAAGCTTTAAAGCGATACTTCTCTTGATTCCACTGGTCAATGCATTCAGAGTTTACGCAAAATATTAGATAGAAATTCCATTTTATTTCCTTTGGTTTTTCATCCTTGACTTTATGAATATCTTCAAATGCATTCTGTCCAGAAAAACCCCTTCTTAATTTGAATGATCATTTGTCCAATCACATATCAACTCATTTGTTTTCATGAACCTCTTTGGTTTTCTTTTCAGGGGTATACCAATGAAGACAATCCATTTGGCGACCCACAGCTGCTGGAGACATTTGTTTGGCAAAAGGTAAACGTTATCCCTTGCTTTCATTACATGAACAGGAGAGCTCTCTGTAGTTCTTCTTTACCCATAGTACTTCCCTTGCACACAAAAGCAAGTGATTTATTGTCTTAGTCGCCTTGATAAATCCTGGAGAGAAGAAAAATAGCTGTCCTTGCATTTTTAAATTGCAGGCGGTGCTCCCTTTGAGCCACTGACACAATTGTGGGTGTTACCTTCATGTTAGGAAGGCAGAGTTAGTCTAGGATAAAAAATACCTCATTGAATGAAGTTTTCATGCTAGGCACGTTACATGAAGGTAGAACCCAATGTTGATGTCATTTGCCGATTTTAATGCACTGTAATATGGCAGTTATGGTTTCTGTCATATAGTGAACTATATGGGGTTGGTATTAGAGAGAGGCCTGGAGGCAGGATGTGGTCATCCTTGTAAAACACCTGTTGCAGGGGTTTCATAATAGTCTGGAACATTCTGATATATACAAGGTTGGTGATTATTATGGGATAGACACATGGGGTGGTTGCTGGGTCACAAGGTTGGTGATTGGTAAATGGGTTATTATTATGGGATGGAGAGAGGGTAGTATTATGGGATGGAGGAGGCACATGTGAGAGTTCAAACATGTGGTGGGTCTCTTTAGCCTGGGTTGTTGTGTGATCAAGATGTAGATAGACTAGTGCTCTGTATTAGTGAAAAATAAATGAAGTGAAAGTGGAAAGTTCAAGTTGGCATCAAAGAAATTGTACATTAATTCATACAATGGCCTCAGGCTTTATGACAGTTTCAGAAGCTGTGTGCTTAGCATCATCCATGTTGAATGTTATTTCTCCATTGCAAAATACCCCAATGTTACCAGGTGTGACGAAGTCCTTAAATAATACGTTGATAAACAACAAGAGACTCCGGACTTGACTGTATAGATGATTTTATTTCATATGTATTTCTCGTAGTGCTCCGAGGAACTAAAGGTGTTCCTCCGCTGAGTTCCAAACAGTAAGTGAAAATAATATTATGAAAGGCAAGTGACATGATTGTCGGCTTGATGAGCACCTGTCAGATTATCTATGTTGCAGGTGCATAGATGAGTAAAGATTATCTGGTAAGAGTTTAAGTGCCACCACCTATTGTTAAGCAATATAAAACCCATCACCAATAATTTCCACAAAGAAGACTAAACCAACTTGACAATAAACCCCTAATTATTAACTCTAAAGAATCTAAAGAATAACCACCCAATTTCAATGTCTAGAAACCAGGTGTAACCACTTAACTTCAACTAAATAAAATAAAGCCCCCTTTTACTCCATCACACATGCCCCTTTTCAGAAAGAATGATGCCGTGACATCATTGGAGTAAAAACAAATTATAAATATATGAAGTAAATGAGTAATCTGATGTAATCACATCATCATTCAATTGTAAACTGTTCAACGCAAAATATCATTTTAGAGTTCCATTTATGCGGACATCCATTCCATGCAGATAAGTCATAGTTTATATCGTTTGTCTATATCAGCTCCAACTCCAACATTGTTTAATATCATTTATAAAGCAGTCTCTGAACAGCACTTGACAGGTATTATCACTCCAACCAGTCACAGTTATTTCCATTGTTATTAAGCACTAATTGTAGACATCCCATATCACCTTCAACATCGATATTATTTACAACAACACTGTAACAGTACTTGATATGATCACTTTCATCAGCCACAGTCAATTCATCCACACCACAGTCATTGTTATGGTATATAATCAGTATCCAGCTGTCAAGATGTAATTTAAAAGGCGAAGAATCATTCCAATTCTAGATTAAGTACTAGATCTCCTCACATAAAGTTATTATCCTTGTCATCCCATCTTAAGAAATGGTCCATCCATAAGGTATTGTCCAAGCAATCGCTGAAGTGCTTAAGAGCACTAACCAACTATACAGGTTTAAATAGCTGAGGTGCATATCATACATATGTCAATAGATGTACTATGCATTGTCAGTACCAATGACCGTTGTATGCAAATGTTTGAAGTACCAATACAATCCAATATCATCAATAAATGTACACCATCACCAGGTTGTATTTGTGTTTATCAAGTCATGGTTCAGTAATCTGCATATAAACACAACTCCTAGAATGAACTTCATACACAGAAATGTTGTAACTCATCAGCTACAATGTAAAGTTATAGATGAGCTTAAGAATAATAATGAATTTCTTAAGTATCCACTGGCGATACCGCAAATGTTCTTTAACAGTTGCATAAAAACACAGCAACCTGACCACGGCGACCATAATGTTCGTAACTAGTAGTCACCTTAGGATCGACGAAGAGTTGATCTCGTGGTTCACATATAATAATATTATATGGATTGTTGTCAGTAGATGATAAGTCCATGTGGGATATGATGATTTTAAATGTTGTCATTGTTCCATGACCACCGACATATAAATCATGTGAGTATCATAACTGTGTCACAAATAATACCACAGCAGAACGTCATCCACCTTGATGGAAACAAGACATGTTGAGCTTACAAATACAATACAAGAATAGTGTTATGTTCCCAATTGTTACTTAAAGATAAAAACAAAAAATAAAGAATTAAAATATGCCACAATAAGGCACTAGGTGAATCGATCCAAATATGACTCACTTAATTTGCACAACCATGAAATTTAGATAGTGCAAAATTACTATGCACATGTGTTACACAAAATTAAATACCAAACATTATATTATATAAATATATGCCATAACCTATCGGTCTCATGAAGTCTATACCTAATCCCCATGATAATTTAAAGATAAGGCCATGGCCTACCAATAAATGAGAACTCAAACCAAGGAGTTATCATAATAATTCCTTGCTCAAACTAACCCTAACTTATCATATTCTTGAAAGCGTGTCAGCATTAGCATTATGACTTCCCTTACGATATTGTATGGAGAAATCATATGGTTGGAGAATCAAACTCCATCTGGCAACTCGATTGTTGACCAACTTCATCCTTTCAATCCATCGCAATGGCTGATGGTCAGTTTGTATCTCAAACCGCCGACCATACAAGTACACATGCAATTTCTGAATAGCCCATACAACTCCCAAACACTCCTTTTCCATTACAGAGTACTTCTCTTCTCTAGGCAATAAGGACCGACTAAGATATGCAATAGGATGTTCAATATCTTGGTCATCTACTTGACTAAGTACTGCCCCTAGACCAACATTCGATGCGTCCGTTTGTAATATGAATGGTTTGGTGAAATTTGGGCTTTGCAATACTGGCGCAGACGTTAGACAGTTTTTCAAAGTATTGAAAGCAGTTTCTCTTTCTGCTGTCCAAACAACAGTGTTAGGTTCAGACTTCTTGGTCGCTGCAGTGAGTGGCCTAGCTAGTTCAGACATACCTGGAATCATTTTCCGATAATAATTCACGAGTCCCAAAAATGATCTGATCCCCTTCTTGTTTATGGGACGGGGAAAGTCACGTACCACTTCTATTTTATCAGGATTCGGTTGGACACATCCATTTCCGATAACGTAACCTAGATAACTTACACTTTGTTTGCCAAAATGACACTTTCTTGGCTTGATTGTAAGTCCACCCTCGCGCAATCGTTCCAGGACTTCAGCTACATGTTGCATGTGTGTGTCCCAGTCATCATCAAATATTATTATGCCATCGACATAGGCCCTAGCAAAATCACTCATATCTCTAAGGATATGATCAACTAAACGCTGAAATGTAGCCCCACTATTGCGCATACCAAAAGGCATAACTCGGTATTGAAAATGTCCAAATGGAGTGATGAAGGCTGACTTCTCCTTAGCCTTATCAGATAAACCTAACTGATAATACCCTTTTGTCAAATCCAAAGTGGATAAAAATCTTGCATTTCCGACTCTATCAATGATATCATCTATTCTAGGCATTGGATACGGGTCAGACACAGTGATTTGATTCAAAAGGCGATAATCTGTACAAATTCTCAGTTCCCCTGTTCCCGGTTTTACAACAGTAACTATGGGTGAAGCATAAGCTGACTGTGAGTATTCTACAAGACCAAGATCCAACATAGACTGTACCTCTCTTTTCACTTCAGCCTCCTTAGCATATGGTATACGATATGCTTTACGCCTGATGGGAGTGTCAGTGGTAGTGATTACCTCATGCTGCATCTCATTTGTTCTTCCAGGCAAATCACTGAGGATAGAATCATATTTCTCTAAAAGAGAACTCAACTCTGCTTGTTGTTCAGGACACAAGTTATCAGGAATACTCACATCACGATAACTCTGCCGTTTGGCTTGAGGAGAAAACACAGGGATATCACCAAGAGTTCCTTGCCCCTTATATACCCCCGCTTCATCCTGTGTATCTTCGTCATCTTCACAGTGAACAATTAGACATGTCCTCTCCTCACTCTTGCTAGGGGATACATCTAACTCTCGAGTATGAAAGATCCGCAACATATTTGCATGATAAACTTTCCGTTTACTCCGCTTGTCACCAACTTCAACTTCGTAATCAACAGGGCCTACCTTATTCACTACAGTAAATGGCCCTTTCCACTTTGCAGAGATTTTACTATTGTCAGTAGGAAGAAGAACTAACACTTTGTTGCCTGGGAGTAATTCACGTTTCCTTGCTGACTTATCATACCACACCTTCTGCTTTTCTTGAGCCTGTGTCAGATTCTCATGAGCTAATTGTGTGGTAGTAGATACAATCTCACGCATATCTAATACATACTGCACCACCTCCTTCCGCGGACCATCCGAACTAACCCAGCTTTCACGTAAAAGACTCAGAGGTCCTCTTACAGCATGGGCAAACATCATCTCAAATGGAGAAAACCCCAATGACTCCTGAGGGACTTCTCTATACGCAAAAAGGAAAAGAGGTACGTATCTATCCCAATCCTTGAATTGTTCCGGCGTCAAAGATCTGAGCATGGATTTCATAGTTCCATTAAAACGCTCACATAACCCGTTCGTCATTGGATGAAATGGCGATGACCTGATATGGTTAATCTGGTACAAATCGTTCACACCCTTCATCAACTTGGACATAAAATTGGTTCCCTGATCTGATAGTAATTCAGTAGGGAATCCAAACATAGAAAAAACCTCCACCAGCGCATCGGCCACCGTTCCCGCCTCTATGTTGGATAATGGAATGGCAAATGGAAAACGTGTTGAATAATCGACGCCGGTCAAAATGTAAGCCTTCCGTCGTCGAGACCTCGTTAACGGCCCAAGTATGTCGATCCCAATACGACTAAATGGCTGACCTACAAATGGCATAGACTTCATGGGAACTTTCATAGACACATGAAAACGAGCAGACTTCTGACAAACTTCACATGTCCGGCAATACAAAGCCACCTCTCCAAATATCCCTGGCCAGTAAAACGACTGAAGAATTCTAGCCCTTGTTTTGTTGATCCCTAAATGACCAGACATAGGGATATCATGGGCAAGGTGAAGTATAGCTGCTCTGCACTCCTTTGGTACTACCACTTGATCAACAGAAGGGGATTTCTTATCTCCCTTACTCAATGAGCTCCACTTACGGTATAATACACCCTGCTTCACATAAAAACACACTCTTTGTCGTTGAGCCTCATCAAGGCTTTGTATACGATCTCTAATACCTGCTAAAGTAGGATCACCCTGTTGTAGTTTGATTAGCTTGTCTGTGTCAAGATCAAGCACACTACTCAAACCATTACCTTGCTGATCATCAATAGACCTGGTGTCACCAATCAACCCCTCATCAAGCACTTCAATCCTCTCTGGGAAGTCAATACTCTCCCCTGACCCTTGAGAATCATCCTCTCCACCACCACAAAAGGGTAATTGGGAAATAGCTTCCCTATCCCTGCTATCAATTGAGATCTGCTCCGCTGGTTTCAGTTGATTGACAGCTTGACTGTTAATACGTTTGTCAACTACCTGAGAATCTGGTTTAGTAATAAGTGAACCTAATAAAGGCTTTGAATTTGCATTCTGAATTTCGCAAATCCGATCCAATTCCAACATTTCCTTCTGTTCCGTAGCCTTTTGAGCCCGTGTGGACACAAGTACTACTTCCTCTCTGTCACACCTTGGGATATCCATCGGAGGATCTAAGGCTGTATCGCCACGAACCCACAAGTCACTATCATATGTAACCTGCACAAAATCCTCACGTGAGGTATTCTTAACTACCTCATTTCCAATGAGCATATCGTTGTCAGGAACACCATCCGTTACAGCCACCACAATCCAACCGGTACAAAACCTACTCTCCACATAAACCTTAGCAAGAGGTAACGTTACCCTACTCTCGGTAACTCCCATGATTGTTATCTTACCCTGAATGTAGTCACTTGGGTTGACAAACTCTGACCTAATAATACTTTGACCACATCCAGTATCGCGCAATATGCGGGCAATCTTACCATTTACCCTGCCTTGTGACTCGTACCATGGACCATCTTGAGCACAAATTTTGCTCACACCTCTACTTGACACATGTGAAGATGTCCTCTTCATCATAGGCTTACACAGTAAAACATTCTTTGGATTGGCTTTGTCCTGTGGACAATCTCTCCTGTAGTGACCTGGTTTGCTACATATATAGCACACATATCCGGATGGAGGGATACTAGCACTAGCACTGAGACTAGGTTTATCTGGACGGGACTTCGATCCTACAAAACTTGAACTTTGTGACTTATGCATATCTGGTCTTGTGAGATTAATCAACCACTTCCGGCCCCCCTTTAAATCCACATATTTATCTGCCATTTCAAGGAGCGCCTTCATATTTTGGGGCTCCTTTTCTTTCAAGTATTGAGTTAGGGGGAAAGGCATTCTACGCAGGGCTTGATCCATAAGGAACAAGTCTCGCATATCTTGAGCGTTATTCCTATCCTTACCCGCAGTCTGAATCCACTTATCCAAGTACCCATCCAACTTTCCTCCCCATTCTTTGAAAGATTGGTCGTCAAACGAACAACTGAAAAATTTGCGGCGATATGCCTCAGCTGTTAGTTCGTATTTCTCAAGGATTGCTCGCTTGAGGTCTACGTAATGAAAATGTCCTACTTCAGGGAAATTAGTGTAGGCCTCCCTAGCTTTCCCCGTCAATTTTGGAGCTAACATAGAAACCCAAGTACCTTCATCCCAATCATTGTCCCGTGCTAGTCTTTCAAACAAGTTAAGATAACTATCAATGTTCTCTTGGGGACCTAGCCTAGGAATATCAATTGCCCTATTGACAGGATTGACTCTTACCGATTCTGTGGGACTCCGAATTGCTACGTCTCTATTAGCTGTTATCCTTAGTTTCTCAATTTCCATTTCTGCGATTCTTATGTTTACCTCCCTCTCATCTCTAGCCTTATCTGCCGCTAATTCGGCTAATCGTAATTTTACCTGATTGTCACAATCTATCTTATACTTTCGTAACTTTAATTCACTAGTAGAAGGCGTTAACCGTACTGATCGACCCTCCCTTCGTTTTGGACCCATATTTTATGGCATATATAAATATCTAAATATAATATAAATAAAATCAGAAAAGACAAATGATCATCCCTGATATAAAAGACCGACTATACAAAAGTGAGCGAATATAAAAAGGGTGTATCCTAAACAATGCATTCATAAAATTGACAAATGTGCCTTAACAATGTAGGAACAAAATAACACTATCCTTAAATATTATACTGCAAAACTCACCAGTCTGTCTTCAACTTGGTTGATTCAATGAACTCCCGGGCACACTGTGCAAACAACAGGTTAAATCCAACACAAGAAAAATATAAAAATGCTCGGGTGCTAATAGCTTAATAGATCCCAAATCGCTGCCACCATATGTGACGAAGTCCTTAAATAATACGTTGATAAACAACAAGAGACTCCGGACTTGACTGTATAGATGATTTTATTTCATATGTATTTCTCGTAGTGCTCCG